>CBVK0102855981.1:0-12228 GCA_900067695.1 Picea abies
GAGAAACACTGCTTTGAAGGCCTCAAGCTTAGCTCGATCTACCTCAACCTGCTGCTTCGCCCAAGCCTCTTGCTCAACGAGCTCCTGGAGTACTTTCTCGATAACAGGACCTTCTAAGCACTGTTCCACTATTGCAACCACTTGGTCTAGCTACAAGCCTTGTCCTTCGATATCTTCAAACACCATGAAGACTTTGTTCTGCACCTATTGTAGCCTCTGTGTGACTTCCATGACTCTTCCCTCGATGGCAGTAATCTGCTGCTAGATCGCACACTGTTCTTGTGATCTCTTCATTCTCTTGACTATAGTGAGCGACTTCATATGTGCTTGAATTGTTAGTGCCTGTTGCTGCACCTCCTGTAGCTATGCTTCCAACTTCCTAAGCTCTGGGTCTTTCATGAGGCATTCATAGGTCTGGCTTCCAACTTCCTAAGCTCTGGGTCTTTCATGAGGCATTCATAGGTCTGTGCACTTGTGTTGCTTAGCTTCTTGCATTTTGAGGCAAGGATTCTGATTCTTTCCATTACGCTCTTTGTGGCTTCCTCCCTCTGATCGCGCACTTCCTGTGGAGTGCTTGGTACTACTTGAAGCTCCAATTCCGTTACCATTTCTTGAAGCTGCTAAACGGCCTTAGTGAGCTTCGTCACTTGGACCACAACTACCTCATGTTTCTCCTGTACCAAGCCTAGCATAGAGCGAAGTATTTTTCTCACAACTTCCTTGACTTCAATTTTCTTTGTGAGAAGATGCTCCTTTTCCTTCTGTATATTCTCTTTGTCTCCCTCGATCATTGCCTGGAACTCATCTCTGTCATTTTCATACATGGTTACATAGTACCACGCAACTCGCAGTTGCTCCAAGATCTCCTACCACGCAACTCGCAGTTGCTCCAAGATCTCCTCTTTTTCTTTCTTCAGGGATTCTATGGTCTGTTCCTTTTCTTCTTAGACTCACTGAAGCTAAGCCTCTATTGCATATGCAAATCTTTGAAGTTGGGCTTGTTCATCCCCCAACTCTACAGTCTTCGATGAGGAGGGCGCAGTAGGTACTGTGCTACTAACTTGAATAGCTCGCTATATCTCCTTTAGTTCCTTCTCAACTCTTACATAAATCACTTCTTTCTTCAGGCCATATCTCTATAATAGGTCTTCAAACACATCCTCCATTTCTCCGCGGACTAGACTAATTTCATCCTCTATGAGTGTAGCCTCTAGATGGGGCTTATTTGTGTGGGTCTTCTTTCTTGACGAGTGTTTTTGCGGAGAACCCTTCCTCTTATTCAATGTTTCTGTCTCGGTAGGAGGGTCCTTCGGTAGTGTAACTTCACCTTCTCCTTTCTTTTCTCCTTCTTCCCCTCTTACTTCTTGATTTAATTCATCTCCTCCTCCTCCCACAGGTGAGCCAGGTCTACTTTCTTCTGAGGCACTGTCCTCCTCATCAGTCTCTATGTCTTGGAATTCCTCTTTCTTCTTCTTCTTCTCCGCGCATTCCTCTTTCTTCTTCTTCTTCTCCGCGCTAGTCTATCCGACATGCTTGGCCCGGGTGACCAAGGGGATTATAATGATGTCAGGGTCAGAGAGTTCTGCATCATCGACTGGTACAATGAACTCTACTGGCCACTCCTTGGTGATCTCCTCCATATCTTCGTTGGTTAGCTTATAGTAGGACTATAATTTCTCCTTGATCTCATCTCTACGCGCAGTGATATAAATGAAATGTTGATCTACACAGAACTTTGCTAATGGTCTGTACTGGTGCAATGTTCATGGAGTCATGCAAGGGAACGATACTATGACAACCTTCAGCTGCTGATAGTAGGCGTGGAACACTGCGTTCAACTGCCACTTCTTTGAGATGTTGTTCGTGTACCATAGAGTGGAGAACTTCGTGGCCAATGGCTCCAAAGGTTCTATCTATGGAAAGGCAGCTCCTTCCGACATTTTCCAAGCGAAAAATGTGATCAACACTAGAAACCAGCTGAAATGGAACTAGTATCCTTGATCCTGCACTTCGTGGTAGTCTTTCTCGAGCTCGTTGACAAGGTAGTTCACCTAGTTCATTTTCATCCCCTCCACGCACTTCCCTATGAGTTCCACCATGAACCTGATGACCTATGTGGGGTGGTTCTTTTTGATGATCTTTCTAGCTGTAAGTTGGCAAGCAAGGTGCACCGTGCCATCCTGGATAGAGGCTACCTTGTAGCCTCACTTTCCCTTCTCAACGTATGCCTTCTTTATGCACTGTGCGAGGAAGTGACCTGAAGTATTCTGTGGGTAGACCTGTTGAGGGTCAGGTCCTTGCATGCTCAGTCCTATGATTAGGTGGATAAACACCAGATCCACAGTAATGCACCTATCGAGCCTTAGGTATCCTCCATGATAGCATGACAAGGGGAGTTTAACGCAAGCATTAACCTCATGATATCGACCAACGTGAAGGATATTCATGACTTTGAGTATCTTGGATTGCACGAGCTCCTTAATCCACGACTTACAGACTAAGAAAGGATTCTTCCCATTCATCTTCATAAAATATCTATGAGGCTTGAGCATCATGTAGTTCTTTCTATCGCTGAGATTGAAATCGCTATTCTTCAATGCTGAGATCTATCCCAACTAGATTCCTTCTACGTGTATCCCCTTCGGGATGTATGTGGTGATAAATGTATACTCAAAGTCCCATGGAATGCTGTCATGGTTAACCACACCAACCAAAGGTGAGATGTAATCAGGTAAGATCGACGAGATCTACTTCGTGTTAGCTAGATCGTCGCGATGCTTACTTCGCTTCTCAGTAGTAGTGTTAGTATGTTTCAAGTGATGTCTACTTGAAGGGTAAGCTTGTAGTCCCCTGGTCGATGATGCCTATACTCCCTCAGACATAGCTTTATCATCCATAAACTTCTTCAGAACTTCTTCAACGAATTTCTCTAGTTCGGTGCCCCAGTCGACATTCTCACTGTTAACAAATAAGTCGGGATAGGTGAATGGATAGCGAGGTAAAAAAAATATGGAGAGGTTTGATAGCATAGTTCAACACAAACAATCACTTTGTTTCCCATCTCAGATAATCACGGGTAGAAAAAAGTGGCCCCGACGCAACGTTCGACTGGTTAAATAAGCAAGTCGTAACAGATTCCTCCAACGGACAAGAATGCCTGAATCAATACAAATCAGTTCATTGTGGCATAGTCTCAACGTCCCAAACATGGTCTATTCACCCATAACTGAATTTCTTTTCTCTTCGGAGCATCGTTCTAATGATTGGGGTTCCTCCAACGGTCATATAGCTTCGCCTGGGCGAAGTCCCGTTCTGCGTGGTTTTACTGTTTTAGCGAGGTTTAGAGCTTACAAGCCTGCCTCCTGCGATGTCTTCTCTGGCACTTCCTATAGTTTTCCTAACTTGGCTTTCTTCTTATTGAGCTTCCTTTCCTTATTTCCTATGATCTGAGTCTCTAGATTCCTCTTTATATTCTTATTCTTATCTTTTCCTAGCGTGGTAGCTTCGCGCTGCTGATGTGCTCTCAAAGCGTTTGAAGTTAATATCTGTTCTCTTATTATTTCCTGGGTGGATATACTTCTTTCTTGTATGGATAGGTCCTTCAAACCTTCTTGCGTTCTTTCAACCTTTATAGCTAATTCTCTTGTCTTCTGTTGCTTCAACTCAACTTCTTGTTCTTCTATCAGTCGATCTATTTTTCTAGCTATGAGATCCCTTAGTTATCCCTTTCGGCAACACCTGCGAAGCATATGCAGTCTCACCCGAGGTAGAGGTAGGGGGGGTTATAGGACTCAAGTGTCTGTAACCAAGATGGGACATAGATATATGATTATAACACTTTTCAAAGAACTTAGGAACAACACACAATAATTCATTTATTCACATCGCATATCAAACCCTAAGTACATATCGACGCAGTAACAATGACAAAATATACATTGCAGTTATCATCAGAAGTTATATCTAACACATCCAATATAGACAAAGCGCTAAGCATTCATAGATCTATCTATCATCCATAATAGTCAATGCACTAAGCATATCTATAGCATAAATATCAAAACACAAAGAAAACCATCAACCCATTATATGCGTGGTTCACCCTAGTGTGGGGCTTCTTCCACCAACTATTTCTTCTTCTTTATTAGGCTTCAATCTCTTACATTCCTCTGCTCCTGTGTGCTAATCCATAGAGCCAAGCTTCACACTGGATAGGTGATCTGCACACTGCACACCAGATCCACCTTCCCAAAATTAGGTCAAGGCACAAAGCTAACTCTTCTATGAGGCACATAGCCTTACATACATGGTCTATTGCACAAAGCAACCCAAAACTACTTGCCTCTTGCAATTAGCTAGACACTACTATTTCTCTTGCACTCAACTACTTCACTACTTCTACATTACATTACTTCCTATTTATACTTTTACATCCATTACAAAAAGGCCTAATCATGGGTAAACCCATGGGATGACATCCCAAAACCCTAATAAAAAAACCATAATGAACCCTTTGTTGGGTCAAAAAAAAAAGTGAGATCTCAGCTCCGCCTGGACACTCCATCTTTGACCAGCGTATCGAAGTCCAAAAGGAGGTCAAAGCCGACCAATGTTTCCTAAAAACTTGGTTGAGGGCCAACATGCCCCCAACACTCACCTGTGACTCATCCCGAGTCACTTAGATCTAGGAAAGACTTCTTCAAAGGACTCAAGCTTATCTCGAGCTGCCTCAGCCTGCTGCTTCGCCTGAGCCTCATGCTCAACGAACTCCTAGAGTATTTTCTTGATAAAAGGCCCTTCCAGGTGTTGTTCCACTGTTGCAACCACTTGGTCTAGTTGCGATCCATGTCCTTTGATCTCTTCAAACACCATGCAGGATTCATCCTGCATCGGTTGTAGCCTCTATGTAACTTCCATTACTCTTCCCTGGATGGTAGTCATATGTTGTTGGGCCATGCATTGTTCTTGTGATCTCTTCATTCTCTTGACTGCAGTGAATGACTTCATCTATGCTTGAACTATCAATGCCTACTATTGCGCCTCCTTTATCTACACTTCCAACTTCCTAAGCTCCAGGTCTTCCATGAGGCGTTCGTAGGTATGTGTTATTCTATTGCTTATTTGCTTGCATTCTGAGGCGAGGATTCTGATCCTTTACACTATGCTCTTAGCGACTTCCTCCCTCTAATCATGAACTTCCTACAGAGTGCTTGGTACTGCTTGAAACTCCAACTCTGTTACCCTTTCTTGAAGCTGCTAGATGGCCTCAATGAGCTTCATCACTTGGAACTCAACTACCTCATGTTCCTCCTGTGCCAAGCCTAGAACAGAGCAATTTGTTCTTCTCACTATTTCCTTAAGTGCAGTCTTCTCTGCGAGCAACTGATCCTTTTCCCTCTATATCTTCACCTTGTCTTCCTCTAGAATCACCCATAAATGAGTTTCCTATTTGTTCTGGAGCATCAATCTAATGGTCGGGGTGCTTCCAACTGTCATATAGCTTCACGGGGGAGACTTCATATTCTGCATAGTTCTGCTGTTCCGGTGAGGTTCATAGCCTGTAAGTCTGCCTCCTACGAAGTCTTCTCTGGAACTTCCTATAGCTTTCCTAACTTGGCTTTCTTCTTACTAAGCTTGCTTGTCTTCTTTCCAATGATCCGAGTCTCTAGATTCCTCTTTCTATTCTTATTCTTATCTTCTCTTAGCATAGTAGCTTCGTGTTGCTGATGTTCTCTCAAAGGGTTTGAAGTTAATATCACTTTTCTTATTATTTCCTAGGTGGATATACTTCTTTCTTGTATGGATAGGTCCTTCAAACCTTCTTGTGTTATTTCAACCTCGATAACTAATTCTATGTTCTTATATTGCTTCAACTCAACTTCTCGTTCTTCTATCAGTCGATCTATTTTTCTAGCTATGAGATCCCTTAGTTATTTATTTTTCTTTTCTGTATCTTCTTCCTATGCTTTCCTTTTGATCTGATCCTCCTTGATCCAAGTCTTTCCTAACAAAAGAGGAAAAGGGGAATTGTTCTAAAAAAACCTAATAACTTCAAATTCTTCTTCTGTCAATGTTCCATGGATGATGACAGGTACATTAGTAACTCTTCCACATAGGGTTATCATATTTCCTTTGAACAATCCTATTCTTCCCAATGAAGGTACCACAGTAGGCTTCCCCAAGATTTCCCAAGAGATTTCTGTCATAATATTCACTTGTGTTTCCTCATCCAGGACACAGTCTATGTCGAAGTCTCCTATTCTTGCACTTATGCACTATTTTTCTTTCAAGATCTCTGGTAAACTAATATCTTTGTGATTACTCATCGCTTCTTTTAACTGTAATAACATAGTCTGAGATTTCTTTGATTCTTTCTCTTTATGATTCTCTAGTATTCTCTTGACTCATATTCATTTGTTCAACTTTAGCAATCATCCTTGGACAGTCTTCAACTTTATGACCAACTATTTTACAACATAGACAAATAGGACCTGTACCAGGGCATTCCTTAGCAAGATGTCCTAGTCTTCTGCAGTTATAACATAAGGTCAATCCTCTCTTCCTCTTGTAAGTTCCCCAATTTCTCTTGTACTGTGCACTAGGATCACAGTGCTAGACCTGCAATCTACAAAAATTCTTTCTAGGTTCAAGCATCCATTCATTAGTCCAAAAATTCTTTATATGCATAGGAATAAAATATCTTTCTCTAGTTCTATTAAATTTATTCAGATCGATTCTTTCTTCTAATTGTATGCTAGCTTTCAGGATAGGACATAATCTATCAAACATACCTAGATTCATGCTTCCGAAACAAAAATTTCCACTTATCTTATTCTATCTAAGCACAAAGATTTACCTCTTTCAAGATATTACCTCTTTTTCTTCAGATTGGGTTTTTTTCTTAGCACATAGCTTCGCAAGTCAAGTAGAATACTACACACTACAACAACAGATCTACGCACAAAGCTTCTATTTTATTTTAGTTTCCAACAATCACAGTTTCAGGTCCCGACAACAGAACCATTTGTTGGCATAGGGGAAGACCCAGGGTTCAATGCTTCAACATCAATGCTTCAACAACGCACCAACAAAACCCTAACTACCATCCCTTTCGGAAACACTTGCGAAGTAGGCGAAGTCTCACCCGAGGTAGAGGTAGGGGGGGTTACAGGAATCAAGTGTCTGTAACCAAGCTGGGACATAGATATGTGATTATAACACTTCGCATAGTACTTAGGGACAACACACATTAATTCATTAGATTTATTCACATCACATAAAAAACCCTAAGTACAGATCGACACAGTAACAATAGAAAAATATACATCACACTTAGCATCAAAAATTAGATCCAACAATTTTAACATAGACAAAGTGCTAAACATTCATAGATCTATCTATCATTCATAATAATCAATATTCTAAGAAGATATACAACATAAATATCATAGCACAATGCAAACCATAAACACATGATATACGTGGTTCATCCTAGTGTGGGGATACATCCATCAATTGCTTCTTCTTCTTTATTAGGATTCAATCTCTTACATTCCTCTGGTCCTATGCACTAAGCCACATAGCCAAGTTTCGCATTGGACAGGTGATCTGTGCACTACACACCAGATCCACCTTCCCAAAATCAGGTCAAGGCACATAGCCAACTCCTTTATGAGGCATAGAGCCTTACATACATGGTCTGTTGCACAAAGAAACTTAGAACTACTTTCCTCCTGCACTTAGCTAGATACTACTTTGCTTGCACTAAGCACACTTCTACATTACATCCTTACATATTTATACTTTTACAAAAATTCCTAATCATGGGTAAACCCATGGGCCGACATCCCATAACCCATTACATAAACCCTAATGAACCCCTTTCTGGGTGCACAAAACAAGTGAGATCCCATGATCTCAGCTTTGCCTGGGCGCTCCATATTCGACCAACCTGTCGATGTCCAAAAAGAGGTCAAACTCGACCAATGTTTCCTCAAAACTTGGTTGAGGGCCAACAATCTGCTCCATGTCTTCATCTATCCGCTTGTAATATGTCTGTAACTCTTCCTTGCTCTCATCTCTGTGCGCAGTAATATAGATAAAATGAGGATTTGCGTGGAACTTGGCTATCGGTCTGTACTGGTGCAAGGTGCTCAGTGTCATGTGCGGGAATGACTTGATGGCAACCTTCAGTTGCTGATAATATGCATGGAACACAACATTGAAATGCCATTGCTTCAACATGTTGTTGGTGTACCACAAGGTAGAAAACCTAGTGGCCAACGAATTCGATGGTTCAATCTCCGAAAAGGTTGCTCCTTCAGGAATTTTCTAAGAGACAAATGAAATCAACACTATCAACCAACTAAAGTGGAATTCGTATCCCATATCATGAGCTTTGCGACAATATTTCTCAAGTTTATTGACGAGGTAACTCACCCAATTCGTCTTCATGCCGTCCACACATTTTCCTGTGAGGTCCACCACAAACCCGGTGACTTGTGTGGGGTGTTTCTTTCTTACGAGCTTGCTAGCTATAAGTTGGCAAGTGAGGCACACTGCACCATCCTAGATAGAGGCTACCTTGAAGCCTCACTTTCCCTTTTTGACTTCACCGTAATCCTCCTTGATGCGCTGTGCCAGAGAGCGGTCCGAGGACTTCCATGGGTAAAAGTTCTATGGGTCGGGTCCCTTCATGCTTAATCCTGTAATCAAGTGGATCAACTCCAGATCCATAGTAATCCATCAGTCAAGCCACATGTATCCACCACGGTAGCACGAAAATAAGAGTTTAACGCAAGCGCTAACCTTCTGGTGACGACCAAAATGGGAAATCTTCATCACATTTATCACAGTGGACTGCACCAGCTCCTTAATCCATGGCTGGGAGACCAGGTGAGGCTTCTTCCCAATGGTATTCATCAAATATCTATGATGTGCAAGCATCACATAGTTCTTTTTGTCTCCGAGATTGAAATCATTGTTCTTTAGTAGTGGGATATGTCCCAACTGACTCCCAACTATGCGTATTCCTTTCAGGATGTACACGATGACCAAAGTGTACTCAAAGTCCCATGGGATGTTGTCATAGTTAACTGTGCTAGCCAAAGGAAGGATATAATATGGTAATATTGACAGGATCTGCTTCGCATTAGCCAGATTGTCGCGATGCTTACTTTGTTGCTCAGTCGTGGGGTTGACATGACTCGAACAACATCTAGTCAAAGGGGAAGCCTGGAGTCCTTTGGTCGATGACGCCTATACTCCTTCATACATAGATTTATCATCCATAAACTACTTAAGAACCTCCTCGATGGAATTCTCTAACTCAGTGTGCACGATTGACATTCTCACTATTAAATAGATAGGTCGGGGTAGGAAAACAGATAGTGGGGTAGAAAAATGGATAGCGGGGTAGAAAAACAAACAATGAAGTCTGATAATATATCTCTACAAACAATCACTTCTCTTCTTTTCTCATATAATCATGGGTGGCCAAAATTGGTCTCGATGTAGCGTCCGACAGGTTAAACAAGCGAGCGTCGTAACGAATTCCTCCATTGGGCATGAATGCTTCCATCAATGTGAATTTGTTTGTTATGGCGTGGTCTAAACTTCCCAAACGTGGTCCATATGCCCTTAAATGCATTCCCTATCCATTTTGGAGCGTCATTCTAATTGTTGGGGTGCCTCCAACAGTCATATAGCTTCACCAAGGTGAAGTCCCATTCTGCATGGTTCTGATGTTCCGGTGAGGTTCAAATCCTGCAAACCTACCTGCAAAGTCTTCCATTTTTTCTATGTAACTTCCTGTAGTGTTTCCAACTTTGATTTCTTTTTACTGAGCTTCCTTGACTTCTTTCCTATGATCCAAGTCTCTCTAAATGTTTCTGGATTCCTCTTTTTTATCTTCTCCTAGCATAGTAACTTTGTACTATTGATGTTCTCTCAAAGGGTTCGGAGTTAATAATCTCTTCTATTATTAATTCCTAGGTGGGCATTCTTCTTTATTGCATGTATAAGTCCTTCAAACCTTCTTGCATTCTTTCAACTTCTGTTGTGTTCTGTTGCTTTGACTTAGCTTCTCGTTCTTCTATAAATCTATCTATTTTTCTATCTATGAAATCCTTTAGTTAATGATTTTTATTTTCTATAGCTTCTTCCTCTACTTTCCTTCTGATATGATCCTCCTTGATCCAAGTCTTTCCTAACAAAAGTGGGAACATGGTGCTTCTCTCAAAAAACTTAATGACTTCAAATTCCTCTTCAGTCGATGTTCCATGGATTATAACAGGTACATTAGTAACTCTTCCACATAGCATTATCATATTTCCTTTAAACAACCCTATCCTTCCTAATGAAGGTACCATAATAGGCTTTCTCAAAATTTTAAAAGTGTCTTTTGTCACAATATTCACTTGTGTTTCCTCATCCAAGACACAGTCTATGTCAAAGTCTCCTATTATTTTATCTATGCGTTGTTTTACTTTCAATATCTCTGGTAAACTAACATCTTTGTGATTGTTCATCATTTCTTTCAATTGTGATAACATAGTCTAATATTCGCCTGACTCATTCTCCTGATGATTCTCTAACATGTTATTATTCTCCTAACTTCCTTCATAGTTTTCTTGTCTCATGTTAATTCTTTCAACTTTAGTAATCATTCTCGGGGAATCCTCAATTTCATGACCAACAATTTTACAACAAAGACAAGTAGGGCGTATACCAAGGCGTTCCTTAGCAAGATGTCTTGGTCTTTTGCAATTATAACATAATTTCAATCATCTCTTTCTTTTGTATGTTCCCCAACCTCTCTTGTACTACGCACTAGGATCACAGTGTTGGACCTGCAATCTGAAAAAATTCTTTCTAGGTTCCCGCATCCACTTATTAGTCCAAAAATTATTTCTAAGTATAGGAATAACTTATCTTTCTTAATTTCTATTTAGATCAAATCTTTCTTCCAACTATGCCCTAGATTTTAGACTAGGACAAAATCTATTAAACATACCTAAATTCATTCTTTTGAAACAATTTTTTTTGCTTATCTTATTCTATCAAAGCACAAAGTTTTACCTCTTTCAATAGCTTATCTCTTTTCTTCAGAACAGGTTTCTTTATTAGCACAAAGATTCACAATTCAAGTAGAGTACTGCGCACTATAGCAACAGATCTATGCACAGAGCTTCTCTTTTATTTACCTCAGTGCCTAGCAATCATAGTTTCAGGTCCCGACAATGGAACCATTTGTGGGCACAGGGGCATACCTAGGGTTCAACGCTTCAACAATGCACCAACAAAACCCTAACTACCATGCCTTTCAGCAACACCTACGAAGCAAGCAAAGTCTCACCCGAGGTAGAGGCAGGAGGGGTTACAACACTCAGATGTCGGTAACTAAGCTCGGACACAAACCTGTGATTGTAACACTTCACAAATTTCTTTAAAAACACTTAGAAGACAATATGCATTAGTTCATTACCTTTATTCACATCGCAGAATAAACCCTAAGGTAGATTGGCCCAGTAACAATAAATATTAAGCACTTCAACCACTTAGCACACAACACAGAGTTAGATCTAACATGCATTCATCCTCAATGCATGTGAAGCACTAAGCATATATAGATCTATCTAACATACACAAAGAAGATTCATAATATAAAAACATAGCACAAAGAAACCAAAGACACAAGATATACATGGTTCACCCTAGTGTGGGTCTACGTCCACCAAATACTTCTTCTTCTCTATTATTCTTCGATCTCTTACATTCATCTTCTCCTATGCACTAACCCATAGATCAAATCTTCACAGAGGACATGAAATCTACGCACTAAGCACCATATCCTCCTTCCCAAAACTAGGCCAAGGCACAGAGCCAACTCCATAGAGCCTGGAGGTAAAAGTAAGTTTCCTACAATGGGATTTCAAAATGCCCCACCCTTTTTCTTGACGAGACTATCCACTCCCACTTAGTTTCAACAAGGTTGGTTCACACCCCCAACCTCTCAAACAACCACACCTAAAATATTTCTAACAACTCACTAAGTTTTCCTCCACGGAAGGTGCCAAAAGAATTTTTTTAGTCTAGGTAGGTTATCGGGGATAGGCATCCAAATAACTCCTTGTTATCTGGTTCTCATATCTTCAAACAGTAGAAATTGTCAAATAGGGAACTTTAAATCCTCCAAGTCAAGTGTTCCTACACCATAAGGCAGGGAGA
>CBVK0102855995.1:0-19421 GCA_900067695.1 Picea abies
ATATAGTACACAACAATAATTACACAGTTTCATTAAACAATTTAATAAAACAAGTTAAATAACGCGTTAGAATTAATTTTATTATAATTAAGTAAGATGATAAAATGAAACTATATTAACTTAAAAAAAACACTAATATTACCTCTATCATCTGGTGGATCATCTAGTGTGAAGAGGATGTTCGAACATCCTCACCAATACAAACCCGCCTAAGGAAACAACACCATTACAAACATGTGATCCACTTCATTTCCTAGTAGCCCCAGTGCATCTGGGGAAATCTTGGCTGAAAATTCCAGCTGACCCCTCTTGGGAATCATCTCCCCCCACATGTGCATCCACACATGAGTCCTCGGGCTAACAGGATGATGAAAAAAATTCGTCCTTGTCTCTGAAAACCTCTCAAAAAATAAGCAAAACAACTCTGAGGGAAAAGGGAAGTTCTACCTCCCATGTATCATAGAAAGACATTTTTCTATCGTTATACAAAACTGTCGCAAAAAAATGGCAAACCATCTGATACACTGTGGCCTCTGTACCAATGAATCAACATAATACAAAAGATGGCAACTAATGCGCTTCCCATCACTGGTAAAGTGTGTTATTGTCATCATTAATAGTGAGAGGCACCTAACCTCCTCTGCACCTAAATAGGTGATCCACAACTATCCACTAGACACCTCAAAATCAGCTGGGGATAGTACATCAAGCCCAATATATCGTTGAGAGTACATGAGCTGAATCTCTATTGCAACACCTACTGAGACATATAGGAACTGAGGAAAATCCTCCCCTCTCTTGGATAGCCCAATGATAAATTAAATATTCTCCTCAGTGGGATGGTACCACTGATATAGACCCACATAGAAATCTCATCGATAGACATCCCACCAATGGATCAGATGCACCAACAACCTGAAGTGCCTCTTTGGGGATGCAACCTCCTCATAGTACTTAAGGAGGTATACATTCCTCAAGAAAACACGAGTCACTGTAGTAATAGGGCGAGGGTACAAATCCCTCTCCCTCTCCCTCACCTCCCATTCTCATGCACCATTGTATAGGTCCACCCTCTGCTCCTTCTACTGTTGCTCTCTCCTCTCATGTCTCTGCATGATGAACATATGAAATACATCAACCTCACTCATACATAAAACATAAAAAATATACTAAATGATACTTTTATTTATAAATACGAAAAATAACTTCCTTCAAAAAATAAGTAAATTTCATAACCGGCGCACTTGAAAAACAGTCAAGCACTTCCCGTGGTGTGTACACAAATTGTGAGCATCACCCATGATGCACTAGTAAAAAATAATGCATCGTATAAAATTTGTTATATTATGTTATGCAGTGCATTGTATAACTCTACCACACCGATGTGATTAGGTAAACCCACACCTCAATGTATTATGGTTATCCTATGCACTGCTTAAAATAAAAACAAATTAAAATCCTAACGCACTGTGACAATTTAAAAAAAAAAATAGTTAAGGCTGTGCGTATACATTCCTTATATGCCTCAGTGCGTTTAAGTAACAGAGATGCACCACCCCACCAATTTTTTAACATTCATGCACCGCCCCATCAGTGCGTTACGACTACCTTACACACCACTTAAAATAAAAAAAAATTAAAATGCTAACACATCGTAAAACATTTTTTTAAAAATTAGTTAAGGCGGTACGTACACGTTCCTTAAATGCACCGATGTGTTTAGGTAACGACGATGTACCGCCCCACCAATTTTTTAAAAATTGACGAGTACACAAATTTGCAATTTTTTTATCTAATTGTTTCATGTGGTGTGTTCAAGTCATTCGGCTCGCACCTCTAGTGGTGCACACAGAGAATTTAGAGGGCGCGCCATGAAAAAAATTCAATTTTTTAAAGCTGTGCGTTTGTAAACATGAATGCACCGATGCACACGCTTACTGATGCATCATGCAAAATAATATCTGATTTGCACGGTGCGTCATGTACCATAACAGACCGATGTGTTAGAGGTACTGAGACGCACCGTCGAATAGCTAAATAATTTTACGCGGTGCGTCGATAAACAGATGCACAAGTGCGTTCCTCTTTACCTACGCACGACTGAGGAATTTAACATTATGTTGTGGTGCGCCCTGTAACTCAATTTTAAATTTTAATCTGCCAAAAACTTAAGTTATAAAGAAACAAAGTTATTACCTAGAAATTTTGTCGTCGTGGAGGTATGGTTGGCACATAGTAAAAATAAAACAATTTTTCCCACTGTTTGACAAAATTCGAAAGCCACACACACAACAACAGATGAAAGGAAGGCAAGAAAGGGAAGCACTGATGACAAGGCGCTTCAGAGAGGAAAAAGTGGCATCGATGCTTTTGAGCTCTACAACATTGAAAATGGTAAAAATAAATTTTATGGTCAGTAATTTTTTTTTATTAAACCCTATTTCGGTGCACTCGATGACTAAACGCACTAGTGCCACAATATTTGCGTAGCGCACCGGATAATATTTTTTACAAATAACCCAAACACGGTGCACCCTTTTAGAGCACGGGTGCACACCGTGTGTCCAGTTACTATCGAACACACTGACGCATATATTTTTCAATGCACCAGTGCGTTTGGTGTTACATGAACGCATATATTTTTCAATGCACCAGTGCGTTTGGTGTTACATGAGGCACCAGTTATTTAAAAAAAAAAACCCTAACATTGTGATTCCTTTGGAGAGACGGTGCCCCCCATGCGTCAGTATACTACGAAGTGCACTAGCATATATTTTTTGAAATAATCCTACAATGGTGGGTAAATGTTTTTATTTACCCATGTCATGGTGCACTCTATTATTAGCGGCATCGATGCATCTGGTTTCAACAAACGCACCAAATTATATATATTTTTAAATAACCCTATTACGGTGCGTTCGTTTAGAGCATGTGCGTTGACCGATCTGTCAGTATGCCACGACGACGCACCTTAGTATATTTTTTGAAATAATCCTACGATGGTGTGTATTTGTTTTATTTAATCCTCAAAGAATAAGTTTGGTAAGTGCGCCAGAGCGGGATGTTATAGAAACTTTGCAATTTTTTATCTAATTGTTTTAGGCAGTGCATTCAAGTCGTTCGGCTTGCACCGCTCACGATGCACACAGAGAATTTACAAGGCGCACCATGAAAAAATGTCATTTTTTTATGGCAGTGTGTTTGTAAACATGAATGCACCAATACACACACTTACTAATGCACCGTGTAAAATAATATATATGACTTGTGTGGTGGGTCATATACCGTAATTGACCAGTGCGTTAGAGGTACTCTAATGCACCGCTGAATAGATATATAATTTTATGTGGTGCATCAATAAATTAACGTGTCGGTGCGTTCCTGTTTACCTATGCACCACCGAGGAATTTAACATTATGTTTCAATGCGCCCTATAAATTTACAGGGTGCACCGACCGTGGTGCGAGTCGAAAATTAAAAAAATTAACTCACCATGCAGGAAAAAAAAAAGTGAAAAATTAACTCAATTTTTAATTTTAATCCACTGAAAACTTAAGTTATAAAGAAACAAAGATATTACCTGGAAATTTTGTCGTCGGGGAGGTGTGGTTGGCACATAGTAAAAAAAACCAAATTTTCCCACAGTTTGGAAAAATTCGAAAGCCACGCACAGAGAAACAGATGAAAGGAAGGCAAGCAAGGGAAGCATCAATGGAAGGGTGCTTCAAAGAGGAAAAATTTGCACTGGTGTTTTTGATCTCTACAACACTAAAAATGGTAAAAATGAATTTTACGATCGATAATTTTTTTTATTAAACCCTATTCCGGTGTGTTCGATGACTAAACACACCGGTGTTAAAACATTTGCATATCACACCGGCTAATAATTTTTTCAAATAACCCAAACATGGTGCACCCTTTTAGAGCACAGGTGCATCACGTTACTATGGAGCACACCAGTGTATATATTTTTTGAAGAAAATACTACAATGGTGCGTAATATTTTTATTTAATCCTGTCATGATGTGGTCGATTATACGACACACCAATGTGTCCAATGTTACATAGGGCACCGATTATTTTTTTTAAATAACACTAACACGGTGCTCCCTTTGGAGCAATGGTGCACCTCGGTGCGTCAGTATAAAATTAAAAAAAAAAAAAACTGTGAAAAATTAACTCAATTTTAAATTTTAATCCACTAAAAACTTAGGTTATAAAGAAACAAAGATATTACCTGGACATTTTGTCGTCAGGGAGCCATGGTTGGCACGTATTAAAAAAAACCAAATTTTCCCACAGTTTGGAAAAATTTGAAAGCCACGCATATAGCAACAGATGAAAGGAAGGAAAGCAAGGGAAGCATCAATGGTGGGGCACTTCAGAGAGGAAAATTTTGCACTGGTGCTATTGAGCTCTACAACACTAAAAATGTATTTACGGACGATATTTTTTTTGTATTAAACCCTATTCTGATGTGCTCGATGACTAAACATGTCGGTTCTAAAATATTTACGTATTGCACTGACTACTAATTTTTTCAAATAACCCAAACACGGTGCACCCTTTTAGAGCACGGGTGTGCACCGATGTGTCATGTTATTATGGAACGCACCGACGTATATATTTTTTGAAGAAAATCCTACAATGGTGCATAATATTTTTATTTAATCTTATCACGATGTGATCGATTATCCGATGCACCGGTGTGTTTGGTGTTACATAGGGAACCAATTATTATTTTTTAAATAACCCTAACACGGTAATCCCTTTGGAGAAATGGTGTGCCTCGGTGCGTTAGTATACTACATAGTGCATCGACATATATTTTTAAAATAATACTACAATGGTGCATAACTGTTATTATTTAACCATGTCAAGGTGCGCTCTATTATTAGCGGCATCAATGCGTCTGGTTTTAACAACCTCACTAGATTATATGTTTTTTAAATAACCCTATCATGGTGCGTTTGTTTAGAGCACATGTGATGACCGGTGCGTCAGTATACCATGGAGCACACCAAAGTATATTTTTCAAAATAATCCTATGATGGTGTGTATTTGTTTTATTTAATCATGTCACAATGCAGTTATTAATGCAACGCCCCGGTGCGTTGGTGTGTTATAGATGCACCGATGTGGTGTCATTTAAATATACACATCGTTATGCTTTAAAAGTTATCAAAATTTTTATTTTCCAATAATATAGATTTGAATTTGGCTAGATTGAGCATGTTGTAGACTCAAGGATTTGGTGAACTCCCAACTATATTATAAACGCGCAATGATTATAGTTTAGGATTTTGAGAGACGGTTATGATCATTGCGACATCAAGGTTATGATCATTGATGGTGAGATCACATAGGTTGTGATCATTGACGGTGAGATCATGTAGGTTATGATCATTGACGGCAAGATCACGTAGTTTATGATCATTGATGACAAGATCACACAAGTTATGATCGTTGATGGCGAAATCACGCAGGTTATGATCGTTGACGATCATGCAAGCTGCTTATGATCATTAACAGCAAGATCACACAAGGTTATAATCATTGATGATCATGATGGAAATATGGGAAGGGTGATCCAGACGGTAGTAGGTACCCATGGAGCAAGATTCCCATCGTGGACATCATGGTCATAAGAACTCAAATTGTCATCATAATCACACACAATTGTGAATTAGCAACCAATATAGATTAGAATTTTTCTAGACAACCCGTTAGTTGGGAGTTGAACAAATAATTGAGTTTACAACATGCTTCAGATGATTATAGATTAGAATTTTGAGAGACTACCCATACTTTAGACTCAAGTCTTTACAGCTGAAATGTAGACACAAAAATTCATAGAAACATGCAGGAAATAAATCCCTCTTCCTCTCCTACCAATCCCATACAACATTTTATAGGTCAACCCTCTGCTCCTTCTCTCTCGGCTGACGTCTCTGCATGATTAAGAATATGGCCAGTAATTTTTTTTAATTTAACCCTTTTACGATGCACTAAATAACTAGCCACATCGGTGCATCATTATTTACGTAGCATACCAACATATTTTTTTTGAAAACCTTACCATGGTGCGCCATTGTTTGGGATCACCCATCCGCACCAATGAAATTGTTTAAGTAGTGCATAGTCGTATATAAAATTTTTAAAAATAACACTGCCACAATGCACAAGTTTTTAGAGAAACTGTGCGCCCCAGTGCGTCATTATTTCTGTAGCACACCGAAGTAATTTTTTTTGTTTGAAATAACCCTACTATGATGTGTTAGTTTTGTTGGCACCGATGTGTCAACTGTATAAAATGCACTGGTGCGTTATATATTTATAAATGCACCATACAAAAACATCTGCTAAAACCTCTGCCCACTCACCTCTGCTATAAACGGTTTTTTGGGATATTTTAATAGGGGCATATGCAAAATCCTTCACTAGAGGGTCTTTTACTTGTAGTGATATCAATAAGCTCAACACCATACAAAAGTGAGATGTATGGGTTTCCACTTGTAATTAACCATATTGGTAGAGGAAAAGCACACCCTATAAGGGAATAAGACAAAGTCATAGTGGAAGCATGAAGTGAAATATTGAAGGAATAACATACATGTGACACAACTGGTTTGTGCAAAAGTAATTCTAAGGAGTGATGTATAGTTTGAAGACCAAAAAAGGGTCATATAGTTTTATTTTGGAAAAGATAAGTGCATAGAAACAACACACACAAATGAAATGGAAAGGAACGAGTGTAGGGAAAAAATGCACTTAGATGTGAATTGGAAAGAAAGTGTGTGAAAAACATTAGATATTAAAGCTTTCACTTAGATGTGAATAAAAAAGAAAGTGTGTGTAAAACATTGGATAGGAAAGCTTGCATGTAAGAGCATATGGTGGAGTGCATGGTATTGTTAGAAGGAAGGATTACTTGGTCCAATAGGTCTTATTTTGGCATGTTTGTGAATGAAATAAAGTGAGTGGAAAACATTGGATAGGAAATCTTGCATGTGGAAGCATATAGTGGAGTGCATATTATTGTTATGAGGAAGGATTGTGTGGTACAATAGGTCTTGTTTTGGTGTGTTTGTGAATGTAAGGAGAGGTCAAGGTGTGCCATCGGTCTTGGTTTTATATTTTTACTTGATAAGGTTCATAAGAAGTTATCAAGGTGATCAACAAGGTTAGAACCAAATAGGGTGTTGTCCTACAGCGAGATGCAAACACATAAGCTATTTATTTCATCAACAAAAACCTTATTGGAGAAAAATTAAATTATAAAATTACTAAGAAGGAATTTTTTGTTTTGGTGCATGCCATTAATAAATTTAGACACTATATAACAAGTTACACCATTTTTGTCCATACTAACCATGCCACAATTATATATCTCATGAACAAGCCCATCATTGGTGGCAGAGCAGTTAGATAGTTACTTTTGTTGCAAGGGTTTGATCTAAGCATATTGGATAATCCTAGCAAGGCGAATGTTGTTGCATATTTCTTGTCTCATTTGGAAAACAACCCAGAAGAAGAACTGGTGGATGGAACCTTCCCTTATGAGCATTTGTTTACAATGTCTTTGTAGACTCCATGGTTTATTGACATTGCACACTATCTTGTCTCTAGAAAGTTTCCACAAAATTTCTCTCATAAAGAACATTGAAGAATCATTAGGAAGAGTGCTCTATACAATTGAATTTAGGGATATCTATTCAAAATGGGACCTGATCATGTGCTATGTTGCTACCTCAGAGAAGATAAAATATATGATGTGCTCTATGCATGTCATGATGAACCCAATGGAGGGCACTTTGTAGCCAAAATAATAACTCTTAAAGTTTTACATATAGGTTATCATTGGCCAACTCTACTCAAATATGCTATAGAATATATCAGTAGGTGTGATGAATGCCAAAGGATGGGAAAACACACTCAAGTTGATGAAATTCCTATGCAACCCCTAATTTCCTTGGATCCATTAAACAAATGGGGTTTATAATTTGTTATCCTAATAAATTCTTGATCAAATCAAAATAACTACATCTTTGTTTGCAAAGACTATCTTACCAAATGGATGGAGGTCAAGGCACTTCTATATATGCCAAAGAATACAAGGTTGCAAATTTCTTATATAGGAACATATTCACGAGCTTTGGAGTTCCAATAGAAATAGTAACAAACCAAGGATCAAAATTCATTTCCAAGGATCAAAATTCACTTCCAATCTAATTGAATATTTAAGTCATAATCATAGTATCATGCGCAGGAAATTCGACTCCTGTCACCCACAAACAATTGTATATACTGAGGTTACAAATAGATAATTGGAAAATATACTCACTAAGACAATTCATATTCACAGAAAAGACTAAGAACACAAACTACCATAAGCAACTTGGACCTATAATACAACATGGAAGACAACAACTGGTTTCACACCCTATGAGCTGGTATATGGAAAATATGTATTATTTCCAATAGAATTTGAAATAAAGACACTTAGGATAACATTATAGCTAGGATTTTATCTGTCTTTAGATCATAAAGAAAGAATTCAAAATCTCAATGATTTGGATGAGATTCAACAACATGCCATATCTCACATAGAAATAATTCAATAATAGAGAATTCAGTGGCATGATATACTCATCAAGGTTAAATTGCTTCAATTTGGAGATTGGGATCTCCCCTATGACTCCAAATTTAAATATTTCAAAGGGAATCTCAAAACAAGATGGACTGGGACATATGAAATAGGTCATATCTTCGATAATGGATCTATCAGAATTATTACAATTGATGAAGACAAAACACAACCCCTCGTCAATGGATCTATCGTAATTATTACAATTGATGAAGACAAAACACTACCCCTCATCAATGGCAATCACTTAAATTTGTACCAAAAACCATTGACTAAAGAGGAATTCATTTCAACTCTACAAGGGATAATGGAGAACATCAATGTCATTGACGAAAAACCTACCTTCAATCTTGAATAGTACATTCCATTCTCATTTTTTTTATTTAAAAAGAAAAACAGATTTTTTTTTCTTATGATGAAAACTTACAAATTCATCATGAGATAGAGTAGGTTTGAAAACTAGTTTTACTGGTAGAACTGCTTTGCGAAATAATATCATGTAGTGAAAACCAACTTCCATTGGCACTATAAGATAGTGCCAAGTTGAAAACCATCTTGCAGGTGAATTTTCACTAAGAAAAAGATAAAAAAGAAAAGAAAAATATATGTTACATGCTATTTCCATCTTTGTTTTATTCATGCAGATAATAGAAACAAGATCAAACATAGAAGTAGTAGAGTAATACAAGGATGATAGGCCCTACCCTTGAGCTAGTGAATAGATCAAGAACAAAGATATCTAACTCTACAAACCTGCATAATCCAATCCAACTCCTAGCTTAGGTGACTCAGGTATAACGCTATACATCTCTTCCTAGCTTATGTAACTCAGGTATAGCACTATACATCTTATGTATTTTCTCTTGAATTACCATTGCTATATATAAAAGAACAATTGTTATACCTACCTTGTTACCCTACATCCTTTATTAGCCAATGTACTAGGTTGGCCATATTTTAAGTTGGGAGGAGGTATTCACCAACAAATCAATTTAAATCTTTCTACATCCTTCAAGTTGTTGAAAGTCACTTCAGTACAGAGTTTCCACCACTTTGTTAGCAAGAATGACAAATTGCAACACCGCTTTAGTAGGAAAATATCACAATGGAAAATAAAAATAATCAATCACGGGTGTTAAATTCCATTAACACTTGCTTAATTCCAACGTTATGTTGTGTAATGCCTAATCATGTAGAGGAATGATATGTTATCCATAATTGATTATCAATTTCCATGGAGACGTGCAAATAATAACAAAACTACTCGTAGCTATGGATGGGCAAGATTTTCTACTTGTAGAAGGAAATTGGAATGAAACCTAGCATGAGTTAACGACTAGCACATTCTAGTCTATAAGAATGCTACTGAGTATGATAGTTTTTATTTATTGTGGTAGAGAAGAGACTAATAGTAGCGGACACAAATTTTCTTAAGTTGAAAAGTAGATATTGCAAAGGAAGCAACCAACTTCAAAGCATAATAGTAGCTATGGGTGAAGCACTGAACATAAGTGAACTTGAAAATATTAACTTAATCCACAACACTCCTACATTACAAAAAATATTCTAACAAGCTAGTTGGATGGAGTTCTTCGACAAACTCACTAGATATAATTTTGTGGTTGCCTTAGATTTTTCTCATCCGCTACATGGAAATGCCACAATAATGCAAGGATTGTTGATAGAGGTAACTGAGGAGACAACCACAAAGGTTACATGGCTATGAATAGTAGGATAAAAATGATTTAAGAGAAAATTTGACTCCCTTGATGCCAAACAATTTTTTTTTGCATCCTGGAGAGTTAGTCAAAGATAGAAGGAAATGAGTAAAAATGGACACACTGTTGAATCCATGAGACCAGGTAGCCTTGCATATCATGAGGTAAATTACCTATGAGGGACAACATAATATTTTTTTGGCCTATCAATTTAAGCTCTTGGAGCATTTAAGGAATTAGAAGATTACTAATGTGCCCTATTATTTGATGAAATTACCATAGAGGATGGCCATGGAGGCTTAGACAAGTAGAGAATTAGTTGTATATCGTCATGGACTAAATACAATTTTAATTGTGTATGCCCTAAGAACAAGACAACCCTATGTTAATTGGGATATGATTATCAGTCCCTCAGGGAAACTATAGAACCAACACATCATGCTATAGAGCATCCACACATTGTAGAACCAATGCCACCATTACAAGTTGTAGCTCTAACACGACCATCATAAGCTGTAGCACCAAAGATATCAATGAAAACTACATAACCAAAACCTATAACAATAACTGAAGAAATGTCATAGGATATATAACATGTATAGGCCAATATAGAAACAATTGGATACATAAGCAATGGAGTAAGAGGGAGAAACAGTCCCAAGCATAAGATGAACCAAACACAAGATGGAGAGATGATATATATTTCAAAATATCCATAATAGGAGGAATTTTTTTGTTCCATAAGGGGTTCCTATTATTGAAGAAAAAAAAAGATGTCAGTAGCTAACCTACTAAGCATACTTCGATAAAGGAAAGCACCAACAATGAAGTTGTTGAGTAGGCACCGAAGAAGATAATGAAGTCTCACTGCTACATGCTACAGAGAGGAATTCCAACATCTATTGCATCCACATTCTCAGTCAAATTCCTTATGAGACAGTTGTAGATAGCTCAAGGTGAAACACCAAAATGGAAGTAAAAATATGAAGCAAGGGGTAAGGATGTTATTTTAGTCATCAAGCATCACCAAATAATTACTCAACCAGAGGAAAAAATTGCATTAACTACAATTGAATTTAGTTAAAACATAGAAACCACAAACAATGAGAACATGAAATTGGAAGCAAACTTTCTAAAACAAGTCCAAGACACTACAAATAAGGCTGAAGAGAATTCCAAATTAGTAAATGTGTGTGAAAAAATCGTCGAACATGATGATGTGATGTTATCTTGTAGACCACCCTCAAGGGTCTATGCATTGTGTTTAAAGGAACAATGGCACAAATTTCAAATTGAATGTTGTGTTTCATATATTAAAACATATTTCCAAAACCCTTGGAAATTCTATGAATTATGCTTTGGCATTACCTAAGAAAGGATAAATCTCCTCTGTGAGATTTATTTTCACAACTACACTCTATAGTCAAGACTAAGGTGGTTCCAAATCCATATGTTGTAGACATGCAACTAAGAGCCTTCATGTCTTGGCTATAAAATGACAACATGATCTTTACAACCACAAAATGCCATGAATCTAAGTAATTGGAGGAATCAATAGAAGTAATAGGAGAAGCAGCTAGGCCTACTAAAGTTTGGAAGAACTACATTAATGTGATACTAGATCTACTTGCCCATCCAATGCTAGAGAATATATAGCTGGAAGTTAAAAAATAAGGTAGTACACTCATCAATACTTCCAAGGAAGAAGTATTAAGGCATGCATAAACAATATGGAAATCATTAATATAGGAATTGCAATGGAGGGAATCACACTCATTTCTAGGACTAAGGACATCTATCTTTAGGGGTGACCTATACATTAAAATACTTAGGAGGACCATATCCAACTTCATAGGGTTAAAATACATGTTCCCTCTCTTATTTCACCCCATTCCTTATTTCAAGAAATGAAGTGAAATAGATGTTGATGTTGAGAGGGAAAGATGGAAAGAGATTGTGAGGTTTCTAGGATATCACCACAAGGAGAAAGAGACCTACCACATGGTTTATGATATTATAATTATATGTCATAGTCCATATAATTATATTGAAGAAGACATAGCTCTCCATGGGAAGATGGTGCTTTATTCACCAAGAATCAATAACAATACAATATCCCCAACAAGGAAATAGGAAATCCACAAAAATAGAATCCCCAACAGTGAGGATAGAGTCTCTAGTAGAAAAAGAAGAATCATTCACAACTACAGTACTAAAAACAAAGTCATGAGAAGCAATGGTACTTAAGATAGAGTCAACTATAATAGAATTTGAAGTGGAATCAACAACTACAACATCAATTGAAGTAGAATTAGTAGTTGCAACAAAACTTGAAGTCAAATTAGCAGCAACAACAAAAATTGAATCACCGCCAACAATAGAGACAAAATCAACAACAACAACATAGATAGATCCATTAGCAACAACATGTCAAGAGATAGATTCAATAAAACCCAAAAAATAGGAACTAGAGGAGAAGACTGATGAATATGTTGGAAAACCTTGATTTATTTTTCTTTTACACGAGGTCGTGCAAACCTCTAAGTTGGGGGGTATGATGGGCTCTTGAATTAGACCATTATATTAATTAATTGTATAATTAATTACCCCTAGGACCTTGCATTTTGTTTATTGGTTGGATGGATATCTCCTAAACTAAAATATTTTGTAGCCAATGATAATTTGTTGATTAATACCTTGCAATAGTTTGTTTCAGTTGCATTTCAAGAGATTGTTATGCGTGAATTCTTGAGTTTTCCTAATGTTCATGAGTATGGGTTTCTGATATGATTGTTGATGATTTATTCTCTATATATTTAACCCCTATGGCCATGGAAGAAGTAATTTTTTTATTTATCTTTGATTTTTCCTTTGACATCTGTCCCAACTATAGCTAGGATAAGGACAAGCCAATACACGATCATCAATGTGATGGAGAAGGAAATGCTTCACTAGAAAAGAATTAAGGAATTAATCGATTGGCCTTAGTAACCTAAGTGAAACTACAATCAAGGTTGCAGGGATGTGTTCCAAAATTATTTATTCTAAGGAAGATGGGAGATGGTTGTGCACTCTATAATATCCCATTGAAAGAAACAAACCACCAAGAAGACTGACACCATGAGTTCTCAATAGGTCTCTTGGCCCAACCTAAGAAGGAGGGAGATGATTGCACACTGCAAAACAACCATTTAATGTAATATATTTAGATAAATAATGGTTCCATGGATCCTCCAAGCAAATATTTGTTCCTAGACCAAAAATATATCTTGCACCCTAGGATTATATTCCTTAATGAACCACCTTAACTAATGAAGGATGATTTGGCGAATTTGGGGGTAAGACTATTAGCTCATTGCTTGGATTTTCTCAATAAAGATACAAGGACATATTCGTATAAATATTCTCATTTTCAACTCTGTTAGGGTAAGATAGTTATCGGTTCAAGTTTCCTTACAACTAGGGTTGAAAGAGCTACATACTAGAGTTTGTAATTCTAAATATTTTTGATGAAATAAAAAGACTATCATTCTTCTGAGTTAATTTGTTATGTACCAACATTAAAATTTCATAAGAAACTAGAGTACACACAATGTACACGAAATTTAAGTTGTAAATAAGGGATTTACTAATCCTCTTCAGGTAGGGCCCTCTTGGAAAGGTTGTTGGTGAATGCACCTTCGAAAGTGCCCTCTTTAACCCTTACTCCCTATAACCCCTAACCCATATAACTCCAAATTTAAATAAACCCTAAGCCATATAAACACCAATCATTATACCCTTTGGCTTGTATCCCACCCTCGGGTCAAATATTCCAAGAAGGAGGCTTGTGGTGAGCTCAAGTATTGCAACAATAAAGGCTATTTAATCTTGGGAAATCACACTTAAATTACCAACCAAGGGAATCATAAACTTGTGAAGCACTTTGCAAAGTTTATGCAAACATCAAGTGTAGAAATGAGTTTCTAAACGAATTATGTATTCTTTTCTTTTTAGAAAATAAAACTATATGATTAATATGTAGCTACCTACAACAAAGAACCATATTTCCATAGCATGAGTCTTTCAGACATGGAATGTATTGGGGTTAATTGATTTATGATACATAATTTCTTATCTCCTTTAGAATTCAACATAATTGTTGAAATTAAGGTAAAATATAAATTTTGAATGCTACAAGAAGGAAATGGAAACTAAAAGGTAAATTCAATGTTGAAATAAAAACATATATTGTAGTGAATTGAATCACATGACATGTCCTTTTCCAACCATAGGTTTATGGCATGTCGGTGAACAAATAAATCACATTAACAATATAACATAAATGTTCTAGCTACAGAAAAATAGAAACATTCAAACCATAAACTATATATGCAATGCACAACAAATTTGTATAAGGAGACGAAATGTTATCCTCCCCACTGGGGTTCAAATCTTACTTGTGACATGTTTCACTCTTTGTGAACTAATTGTTGTTGAGGCTATGAACCATGAATAATATATTACCTTTTCTTATGGATTGGAGGGTAGGGTGTTTGATTACATGTATACACATACATACATGAACCTACATAAGAAAAATAATCTCCAAAAATACCTAGAATAGTGTTTGGATGATTAGGTGCATATTCAAAGTTTGGACTATGCAAAAACATATATTGTAGTGCATTGAATCACATGACATGTCCTTTTCCAACCACATGTTTATGGCATGTTGGTGAATGAATAAATCACATTAACATTATAACATAAATGTTCTAGCTACAGAAAAATAGAAACATTCAAACCATAAACTATATATGCAATGCACAACAAATTTGTATAAGGAGACTGACATGTTTCACTCTTTGTGAACTAATTGTTGTTGAGGCTATGAACCATAAAGAATATATTACCTTTTCTTATGGAATGGAGGGTGGGGTGTTTGATTACATGTATACAAATACATACATGAACCTACATAAGAAAAATAATCTCCAAAAATTCCTAGAATAATGTTTGGATGATTAGGTGCATATTAAAAGTTTGGACTGTGTAAAGATACCAATAAAATGTAAAATATGACATGCATATAGACAATTGGTAAAAGATTGTAGAAAAAAATATGAACTAAATCCACCAAAATAAGAAAAAATGGAAGAGCAATGTACCCAAATGTCGATGAAAATATAAATACAATCACAAAATAATGTTCCAAACAAGAAAAAAATCCCAATTATTACCACCTCCATGAGATTCACCTTGATTAAAGACTCTTCATCCCCCCAAGGAAAAAAAAAAAAGAAAAAAANCCCAAGGAAAAAAAAAGAAAAAAAAAAGAAAGAAGATCTATGTGTCCATTGAGAAGAAAGATATTAGAAAAAAAAAATGGATAGAAAACTAATTAGAAGACATCCCATCAATGAATAATGTGGAAAAGTCCAAATACTTGATAATCTTAATAGAGGACCAGTGGAGCAGAAACTTGAGTGAAAGAGATACTTTAGATAACATATCCCTCAAGGGATTGACCATTCAATAGATTAGAACCATGCAAAGTGATTCTCTCCCCAATTGTTGATTCCTATAGGATTATTACTAGTTTTTGTCTTTTTATCCTCTCTTAATGATCTAAAACACACCATATGAAGGAAATAAAAAAAATGAATCTACTGAAGAAGAAGTGGTGAGGAATAAAGAAACTGACACTCAATGTCAGTGTACATTAGCGTAAGCATTAAGCAATTAATCAAAACCTAAAAGTCAAGTAAATTAAAGTTCTCTCATAAAATTGTAGAGGTTTTGGTATTATAAAAAATAAATTTATATTAAGCATCTCATTCAAAATGAAATAATGACGCTATGTTGCTCTCGTTTTTTTAGAAACATAGGCATAATATATGTAAATGACACTCAATATCAATGTACATTGGTGTAAGCATTAAGAAATTAATCAAAACCTAAAAGTAAAGTAAATGAAAGCTCTCTCATGAAATTGTAGAGCTCGTTGTAATATAAAAAATAAAATTGTATTAAGCATCTCATTCAAAATAAAACATTGACATCTATGTTTCCTTTATATTTTTAGAACTATAGGCATAATATATGTCTAGAACCTAGAGGTTTCTATGGAGGATTTCCATTCCTCTAGGAGCCATCATCCCTCAACCATGAAGCTCTCTCATGAAATTGTAGAGGTTTTGGTAGTATAAAAAAGTAAAATTGCATTAAACATCTCATTTAAAATGAAGTACTCACACCTATGTTGCTCTAATATTTTTGGATTTGTAGGCATAATATATGTCTAGATCCTAGAGGCTTTTCTAGAGTATTGCCACTTATACATGATGTATCATCCCTCAACCATGGATCACATGTGAGTTCACAATGTTATGTACTCAACTTATCCATGTGACAAAAGTTTAATGTCCAAATAAGTAAGAAGAAAAGGGTTATTATTAGGAGTCCCTAAAAATCTCTCTAGTATGTCTACGATCGGTTAAGGGGATTGTTGTACAAGACTCAAATCTTCTATGAATGAAAAATACAATAAAGTAGGGTTATGTATTAGGGATCAATTCAAATAAATTGTGGAGGATATCACGATATGCAGAAGTTTGTTGGATGTATTACTAGTAAATGGAGAATTTACCTAGAGAAATAAAATAGTGGGTAAGTTTTTTTTATTGAAGAGTGTTTTGTATAGGACAAGAAGTTTTTAAATGAAGAAATTACCTTTTTCCTGAGAATTACTTCTAATTTTATCTATAATCACAAACTTATCTACCTATATGCCTCTAGTGAAAAGGGTCTCGTTTAATTTCATCGTGTTATGACTTGAATTGGTTCTCGATGTAATTACCTTTTTCTTGAGAATTACTTCTAATTTTATCTATAATCACAAACTTATCTACCTATATGCCTCTAGTGAAAAGGGTCTCGTTTAATTTCATCGTGTTATGACTTGAATTGGTTCTCGATGTAATTTTGAATCCTTTAATTAATGTTTAGGGTGCCCTTTTCAATGGTTCAACTAATTATATGTGAGAATATAAATTTAAATGTTGTGGTGAGATAAATAAATTGATTCTTCCCAAAAATTAACGTTTTTTTAAAGAGACAAAGAAAATAGAATAAATTATGTCAAAATTCCAAACCAAAATTACGATAAATAATCTCACTAAAGAGAATAAAAAAAGAAAAACAACCAATGAAGTGCTACTCAAAGCTCGAGAGGATGAGGAATATTAGTGGAAACTAAAGCTTGAAAGTTTATGATTGAAATATATAGACAAAATACTTTTTCTTCATAGACAAACAAATGCTATAGAAAACAAGGGAAGCTTTAGATAAACAAGTCCCTCCTTGATGTTGATGTAGTGATTCCCTTGAGGTAAGGAATTGGTACATGATTCATGGGAAAACAACTCATGGTAGATAAGAGGAAGCTCTTTTGAATCTTAGGTGGTTGTATATTAATATTTTTTTGTTATATTTTTAGGCATGGTTAACTTTAATGAGAGGCATGGATAGAGATATATATAATTTATCTTGAATTTGCATGATAGTTGAAATGTGCATGATAGTTGAGGTACATGTATCATCTATCATCTAACTTCTTCATTGTAGATTGGTAGTAGAGGTACAAATGTCATTTTCCATATGACTTATTCATTGTAGGCCAACAATGGAAGTACACACACCATCCACCATATGACATCTTCATTGCAGATCAATAGTTAAGTGTTTTTGCTCAAAACTATGCCTATTTCCTTTTACATGGATTCACGAGGGACATTATTTTAACTTTGGGATTGAAGAACACGTTACAATCTTCTCGATTCTCATAACGATCATTTGAAGTTGACATTTATAATACATAAATTTATTACCATATAATACACAATTGAAGGTTTGCATCCTTCAATGTGGCCCTTCTAGTTTGATCTGAGGAACAAAAATATTAACAAGTCGAATTTAAAGCATGAAACTAAAAACTTCTCTTGTGTGGGTAGTGAACCGTTAAATTGTAGAAGAGTTTCCTGCAAAGCATGCAAATGAAACATGATCTTGTGTGGGTAGTGAACCCAGCTATCATGGGGAAATTGGTGAAAATGTATAGAGATACCAAGTCAAGTAAGAGTATTTTTGTGTATGATGGCCGAAAGAGTCTTTATACAGACTAAAGAAACTAGTTATCAGGGACTTGATGTACACAAAGTCAATCTTGGAATGGAGTTTTATCCCAAGAAAATTGTGATGAGTAGTATGTTGATCGAATTTTTTCCAAAGAAAATGATGTTCGTCTATTTTGAGAGTACAAATATGCTTTTTCTTGGAATTTGGTTTTTCCTTGCTGCCTTCACGCTCTTGCTATAAAATCTACATGAAAAAAAAATATACTGAATTATATATACACTCGGGAGAATTGGAAAAATGTTGCGCCTCACACAAATGGGAAAGTTGGAGGAAGATAGACCACCACAACAGATACAAGCTACATCCATGAAATCCATGCACACTGGAATGTAAAAAGAACTTCAATTACTTGCATTTCAAAATGGATGAACAAGGCCTTGCATGAGAAAAATGAACAAGCCCTTGCATGAGAAAAAGGGAACCCATTAGTTTGAGGTGCTTTTTGACCTTCCTAACGGAGTGTAGATGAGTAAGTAAATAATGTTTTCTTCTAACTGTGATAATATATTCAAAAAGATATACAAGTAAGAATCATGAGATAATGTTTTCTTCAGCTACTTAATCTTAAAATTTAGAGGTTTACAAAGAGAGGAATCATCGCTTCCTCAAGGTCACTGATTATCCACAAAATAGACATCTGGATGAACCCGTTGGGCCCTGGATGGGTTAGAAATCCTTGACTTGTAAACCAACTTCCTTAGGTTACTATATTTATTTATGTTGTTCACAAATTCTTGTCAAAACACTTGGATGTCTTACATGCGTTTTTGTTTAATTTTCTTTGTATTCTTTTTAAGTTTCATTTGCCATATCTTATTTGGCATGAATTCCTTTTCGAATTTGTTAGTTATACTTGGAATTCAATGAAGAGTATTACC
>CBVK0102856015.1:0-11799 GCA_900067695.1 Picea abies
ACTTAGGATAAGTGAATATCGTGGGTTTTCCCAAGCTTTCCCATGTTTCTATCACTAAGGGGTTAGACAACCAACCTTTTAAACATCCAAGACATGGTTCAACACTGATCATCGAGATGGTTTTATTGAAATAAAGAAAACTACCCTATGTTCTAACCTAATTACCTATGATAATTAGCCCAGATTAAACTGTTGGACTAAGAAATTACTCTATCCTGGGGCTATCTAACCAAGATTAGGTAGTCTGGCCAGATTTATTCACTAACTAACCTAGATCACTTGGCTGAGATTAAACACTTTATCCAAGCATATTCACTACTCCTATCAACATCAATTTAAAAGAAATTGGCCATCGTTGAAAGGTATGGACCAAGTCATTGTTATTGCATGGGGATCTATTGAATTTCTTTTATGCCCTCTTTTATTCTTTTTCTTTTTTCTTTGTTTTCTTTTCTTTTTCTTTTTCTTTCTTTTTCCTCAAATTATTTGCAGAATGAAAAATCATTTGACAAACAAAAACACTAAAGAGATAACATTTCAATCACCAGTTGATCCTATAAATTATAGGGTTGTAACAGCAGCTCCACCTGGGGATGGTACTCTCCTTGTGAAGTGCCAAGAATCTTAATTCTCGATGTTCTGAAACCTTCTCCATAGTCGCCTCTGTTGCTTGATCGGTTTTATTTTGAAAATTGGAAGACAACGTTCAGTGGTTTAGGGCCTTCTCTCTGGGCTTCAACCATCTGATCAAAGTTATTCACTCAGAAATTCACAAGAAAAATGAAATTGGTTTGTACAATGGAAAGTGTGACTTCAAGTCCCTACTGAGGCAGTGAATAATGCTTCAGCATTCTTCCATTTACGGGTCCTCCTGGAAGATCTGTCCCATCATTGTTGTTGAGCAAGAAGGCATTATTTCCTCTAAATGCTTGAATCATATATGGTCCCTTCCACAGACTGTCAAATTTTCCATGCTTTCCCTTGTCTTCATTTTGGGAATCCCATCTCAGCACCAAGTCACCTAGCTCGAAATCATCTTCTTTGGTTCTCTTGTCAAAGATATTCTTAATGATTTCTCGGACTACCTAAGTCTTGTTGTATAATTCTTCCCTGGACTGCTGCAAATGGATCATCTAGTTTATCCTTTTTTGGGAGTCGTTTGACTCATCTTGCATGTCTTGCAGCAGTTTCATGATAGGAACCCCTAAGGAAGTGGGAAAAATCACTTTTGTGCCATAGAACAGCTGATATGGTGACATAACGATTGACCTTTTGGTGGTCAGTCTGTCGGCCCATAGTGTGAAAGCCAACTTGTTATGCCACGACTTTTTGTTTTCTTGTAAAGTTTTCTTGATAATGTTTACCAGGGTTTTATTTGATGATTCCGCCAGCCCATTTCCCTGAGGGTAATAAGCTATGGAATGTCCCAAACCAATATGATACTGGTTGTAGAAATCTATGAGTTTCTTAGATTGAAAAGTAGTTATGTTGTCAGTTATAATTTTTCTAGGACATCCAAAACAGGACAAGATATTATTTTCAAGAAATTTAATAATGACAAAATTAGTAGCTTGCCTTCTTGGTACTGCTTTGATCCATTTTGTAAAATAATCTGTGGAGGTAAGAATCCACCTGTGTTGGCCCGAAGAGGGAGGATGTATTTCTTCAATGAAGTCTAATCCCCATTGCTGGAAAGGGGCTTCAATGGAGATTGGTTTCAGGGGAAGAGGAAGAAGTTTCCTCTTGCCCTCGAACAACTGACATTTATGACATGAAGTCACTTTATGATGCACATTAGAAAATAGTGTTGGCCAATAGAATCCATCTCTAAGAATTTTATTAGCTGTGGTCTTCCAGCTTAGATGACCACCACAGTCTCCTGCATGAAAATTCTACAATACTTTGTCAGCTTCATCCTTCAATAGACAATTTAACAAAATACCTCCAAGATCTTTCCAATACAAATTGCCTTCTAGAATGAAAAATTTTAATGCTTTCAATTTCAAAAACCTAGCTTTATTTTCGGTCAGACCAAGGGGAGCTTGTAAATTATGAAAAACAAATATCAGGTCTGAGTACCATGGAGAGTTCAGAAATACGTCTTTCACACTTGGAGTCGCCTGCTCACCTTGTTCATCTATTGCAGCTAAGAAATTAATGTCCAGAGCATGGAAATTTGATTAAGCCATTAACTTTGCTAGACCTTGACCTTTAATCAGTTTAGTAGGCTTAATATCTATATCATACTCTAGAATGATAGCAATCCATTTTCCTCTTCGGCCGTCCGGATTGTCCTGGGTTAAAATGTCTTTCACTACCGCATTCAGAACATATGTAATGGTGTGGGAATGGAGAATATATACTCTAAAATATTTTATGGCTTTTACCAAGGATAAATCTTGTTTCTCCATTATTTTATAATTCAAATCATCATCTCTTAAAGATTTAATGAAAAAGGCTATGGGTTGTTCATACCCTTTGTTGTTTTTATGTAGTTATACTGCTACAATGGTATGTTGAGAGCCGAAAGAAAAAATATAAAAATCTTTGGTGAAGTCAAGACTGATCAAGATTGGAGCCTGCATGAGTGCACGTTTGACTTGTTCAAAAGACTACTTGGACTCTGTGTCCCATTTTATTTTTGTGTCCTTTTTTAACATGTTTGTGATGTTCCTGAGAAGCTCGGCCAAGTTGGGTATGAATCTTCATAGAAATTTTATTTTTCTGATAAAAGACTGTAAATCTTTGATATTTCTTGGGTGTTCTAATTTTTGAATGGCCTCGATTCTACTGGGGTCTATCTTAATTCCATCCTTAGAGATTATGTGACCTACAATTTTACCTTCCTCTAATCCGAAAAGGCTCTTCTTAGGATTCAAAGAAATCCCAAATTTCCTGCATTTCTCAAAAACTCGTCTGAGATGTCGTAAGTGCTCGTCATCAGATTGGGAAAACACAGTTACGTTGTCCAGATAGATGAAAATAAATTTTTCAAGTTCTTCCACAAAAGCAATGTCCATCTCTCTTTGGAAAGTGGGCCTAGCGTTCATCAACCCGAAAGGCATTTTCACATACATGAAAGCACCCCATGGTGTTGTGCAAGTTGTTTTCTCTTGATCATTTGGGTGAACGAGGACCTAATTATAACCTGAGAACCCATCCAGTAAAGAGATTCGACTGGATCGGACTACCTTTTGTAATATGTGGTCTATTTTTGGTAGTGGGTAGTTGTCCTTCAGAGAGACCCTATTCAGATTTTGGAAATCGATGCAAAGCCTGATTTCTCTAGATTTCTTTCGAGTTGGGACCAAATTTGAAACCCATTTGGAAAATCGTAATGAAACTATGATTTTAGCATCGTACATTTTTTTGATTTATTTTTCTATCAGGGGAAGTAGCTTGGGATTGATTCTCCTAAGTTTCTGTCTGAAAGGTTTTTGATCTTCTCTTATTGGAATCCCATGTTGTATGATGCTAGTGTCATAAGACTTCAAGTCCTCGTAACCCCAGGCAAATACGTCTGAATATTCCTTGAAAAGCTCAATGTATTTGAGTTTCTTCTCAGGGGGTGATGATTTGAAAAGTTTTACCATCTTGGGTTTCTCTTCTGTCCCTATATTACAATCTTCTACTTCTTGACCACTGGCTTCAATTTTTGGTTTTTTAGCTACATCATTAAAATCAAATAGGTCTTCTAAAGGAACTAAACCTCTAGATAAAACATTACTTTTTAAATGCAAAACATCAGCTTCTATCTCATCCTCACCTAACTCTCTTGAATCTATCTTATTTACACTATCAATTCCAAAATCAGGTCTTTTTACATTTTCATCCTCATTTTTTAAGTCTATGTTTGTACACTTGAAATCATTTTTACATTGTAGAAAATCTTCAATTTGATCATCATTACCAAATACCTGCCAGTATCTGATGTTGTCTAGAATAGTTGGTATGCACTTCACCTCCACCGTGTATGGGTGAGTGGAACGAAAAGGTATCTTTCATGTGGCTCCTGACGTAGCTAACCCATCTGCTAAAATATTATGTCCCCTAGGCATCACCTACAAATCAACTTCAGTGAAACATTTAAGGGCATCCAAAACAACATTCCTATAAGCTCTAAGACAGGGATGTTTTGCTGCATAATCACCTTTAATTTGTTTGATAATTAATTCAGAATCTCCCCTTACCATGATTTATTTGGCACCAACCTTCTTCAATAGTTTCAAACCGAGCATCAAAGCTTCGTACTCAACTATGTTGTTAGTGCATTGAAAATTCAGTTTGTAAGAATGGTTTTCTAAATACCTGGAATTGTGATTGTGCAACCAAACTCCTGCTCTAGCTCCTTCTTTGCTTATGGCTCCGTCAAAGTCCATGCTCCAGAAATCTGCTGGCAATTCTTCAGTTATCACATTTTTCTTTCTTTCTAACTTGGTGATTTCTTGGCATTCGTTCGGATCAGATATATCTTCTTCTAGCTAAGTAATTTGTTCTCTCATATTTCCATCGTTATATAGGATAAAGGAATCTAGGTCAGAATGTACAAAGTACAGAGGATAGTTATGTGGCTTTTCTTGGTTGCTAACCATGTATTTCATCAACATTTCTCTATATAGTCTTCTCTGTTTCCCAAAAACTGGGACAGTGGCATACAACATATCCAACTACAAAGTACCTTTCAACTTGGCCCCCCAAGACCGGGACAACAACATACCATGTTTTGGGGGAATGTCTATGACCACAACATCCATGACCATGCTTTTTGTGGGAATCTGAACCAGGGTGATACACAAATCCTTGATCAAACCAATACATCTGACTTTGCTAGAGTCAAAAGAGTGTAATTCCTTGTAAGGTCTGGTAACCTCAAGTCCCAATTTTTCCATCACTGCTTTAGGAATCAAATTATGGGAAGCACCTGAATCTAACATAGAATTATGAAGAATTAGGTCATGTATATTAAGGTTGATGTAAAAAGGAGCGACAACACCATTGTCGGTATAACCATCCACTTCAGGTCCAAACAAGAGTTCAGGTTGATCATCGGTAAGGTTTACGGTATTTGAATGATTTGTCGATCCAACAGTTAAGGCCTCCATGCCTATGTCAGGTTCAATGCTCAGTGCTTTGATCACTTGTGATTGATAAGCATCCTTACTCATCAACTCGGAAAGAAGAATGGGAATTTTCACTTTGGCTAATTTCCCTTCGAGGATGAAAGAAGTAGGTGTTCTGCTTTGGCTCTAAAATTATAATTTGTCCATCGTATTCTTCTGAGAAGAAATATTTGGTGGGTTGGTTGATGAAACCTCAGTTTGCGATGATCTTTTCAAAATGGTAAGGTTTCTTTTTGTTGGATCTTCAACATTACCTTTTTCAGTGATCCTCTCGATAGAAGGCTCGGGGGCTTTCTTGGTTTCGACTATCTTCTTTGTTTCGGTTACCTTTCTTGGGGAACTTCCATATGTATTTTTACTTCATAGATTGTACTATCGGTGTACCTCCATAATGGCATTTTCAAATGCCTGTTGTTCGGTATCTTCAGCTTCTTCACTCACCTTTGTCTGAGAAAGAAGAAAAAGTTCTTGTTACTCCTGGGTGAGAAAAATTGCTTCGTTATCATGAATGCCCATGAGGTTTATGTGTGTATCCTCCAATTCTTCAATTACCTCATCTCCTTCATTGTCATAACGCCTCCCTCGCGCCATCAGAGATGTGTATAAGAGACAGGTTTATGTGTGTATCCTCCAATTCTTCAATTACCTCATCTCCTTCATTGTCATAATTTTTTTGTAGGGGCAGTCTGATCTGTTGATTAGGACCTCTTTGTTCCCTTTGATCCCTAGGATCTCTCTGCCTGATTTGAGGAGGGTTTCTTCTGAAATTAGGGTTCCGAATTTGAGGAGCTGGTGGGTTTTCTCTAGGAGGGTTTCTTTTGGATACAGTAAGTCTCTCCATCATTATTTCCATTGCTCTGGCTAAGGAATCCAATTTGGAATCAGAAGTTGATGTGGAAGGTTCCTCTTTAATTGTGACTCTCCTCTCTGTCCTCTGTCGTGCCCTTTTTGCCAACAGGTTGGCCTCCACACTTATTGCACTTTTCTGCATGTCCTCCAGGGTGGTGGAGTTTCTTTCCCTTAATTGATACAACATATCAGCATGAAAACCATTAGGGAATTTTATCAATGCCAAACCTTGTGGAGGTTTAATATCGGCTGGAATTGCATTGTATAGATTATTGAAACGGGTGTCTCACCTTGATTTCTTCTAATGTTTTTGTATTCTGACAAGATATGGAGAGGATTTTTCTTTACCTCCCATATGTCTAGAAAAATTCTTTGAAACATTTTAAGTTCAAGCACAGAAGCAGCGTGTAAGCCTTTGTACCATTTCCTAACATCACCTGTCAAACTCTGCGCAAACAATATCATTTGAATGCCATCTTCATCTACTTCCTGTAGGTCAAAATAGTCATTCATTTTATCCACATGTTGTTGTGCATTCAAGGGCCCTATGCCATCCAACTGAGGAAGTCTCGTTTGATAATCCTGGGGCATAACATGTAAAGGTGCGGCCAACACCAAGGGGGCATATCTGGCTGCCATGATAGTTGGAGGAGGCGAGACAACAATCTGAATGATAAGAGGGGTGGTGACAGAGTGAGTGGTTTGAGGTTTAGCAGTGGGAGATAGAACTTCAGGGATCCGGGGTTGCAAGACGGTTGGGTCTAGAATGGTTTCAGCCACAAAGCTATCAAATTTCATTCTAAACAGGCTTTGTTCAAAAAGGATTTCAAAGTCAATATTCTGGAGGGAAACAAGCTCCTATTTAAGAGAAGGGGACCTCTGAAGGGGACTATGACTTACTGAACCTTCTACAATGGTATTTTTCCTGAGCAACTATTCTAGATTATCAGTTGCTATTGCAGATTCTGGGTCGGGGTGAGATCGAGTATAAGCTCTTTTGGGAGTCGGATTTCTTTTTGATATTTTTATATATATACTTTTTAGTTTTACGAGTTCGAAAATATATGTACAAGGTTTTAACAACCTCTAAACATTACTTCTTTCTCAGATTTGCAATTTTTCAGAAACAAACTTTTCTTCCAAGGAAAAGAAAACATGAGGTTAAAATTTGTTTAGATCTTCCCCAGTATGGTCACCACTATGTTAACGCTCTGTAAATTTCCTAGAGATTGTCAGAAAAGAAGAAATCTATGGGAGGTAACTTTATCCAACCACTTCAAAGATGGGATCTATCCCTACCATCTTCAGAGAGGGATCTCTCTATATGATTTAGATATGTTTCAAATTTAAAATATTAGGTTAGGTGAATAAAATATGTTTGTTTTGTTTTTTGTCATTTTCGTTGGGTTGGTTGAGAGAGCTTTACATGTCCATTGGGCTATGGGGTCTGTATCATGAAATAAAATCTAAACCATAAAACAAATAAACCTTTCACAGGGTGAGATAATGCAATCGTTGGATTCTTTTAGTACCAAAAATGAGGAATAGTAGAAAAGGCGAGAATGTCAATTACCACAAAGAAGTAGTTAAGAATTTCTTTATCGTAAAATCAGAAGATGAAACAATAAAATCTTGTAAAGTCAGAAACAGGGTATACAAAGATAAATCCTACAATGTTTGTTACTTTCAAAGATTATATTTAGAAAACAGTGTGATAACTAAGTGAGAATAACATTTAACTTAGAAAGTAAAACATCACCAATGAGTACACGCAAGAATCTTGTGGAAATTCCTCTTTGTATTAATGGAATATATCTTGAAAAATATTACAGTCTGGTAGCTCGCAGGGCATAAAGATCAACCCTCAATACTTCGAAAAGTGAAGTATTTATAACCAAAATTACAAACGATCTTGTCATTAAAGATCAGGATGTGGTAAATCTATTTTTAGCTTAACTAACTTAACAAACTACAAAAATCTAGGAAATTGTTTGATGATGCGTCGAAGTTTCATGCTTCTTTCTAGGTGAACCATTGGCGAGGCCTCTGCATGACCTCGTCTTAATGGATAGCTGACTGGGCTTGGATAGCTCATCAACTACTCGATCAAATTGCAAATCTCTTCCCATCGAAGATGAATGGGAACAACGACTTTGAGTAACCTTCAGTAAACTTCATCCATCTCTGTGTACTTAGAAAAAGTCGGCTTGATGATGAAGGTGTACCAGATCTCATGATGTATGTTGATGTCCAATTGTAGAGCATCTAGGAATTCCTTGCCAGTGATACTGCCTTGTATTCCTAAAAAATTTGAACTATCCTTAGCCACATCGGCTAGTCTCTTTTTGTAGTCGGGAAGAATCATCAATTTGTCATTTATCACCTTCAAACCAAGAAGACCCTTTTTTGTAGAGCCTCGATCTTGCTGAAAAACCTATGCACCCCTAGGTCCATAGCCTGAACATTTTCTTCTAGCTATAGCATCAGTCCTCACTTGGTCAGGACTCTCTTGACCTCAAGGATGGTATTTATTCTATCTTCAATTCTCATATCTTCCAGTTCCTCTCCGGTTTTAGAATTTAGGAATTTGATGATTTCATTAGCCTCAGTGGGCATCTCTCACAGTTCTTCTCTAATCTTCTCGATGTATTGTTTACTTCCTTGTACCAATTCATTTTTCTCAAACATAATTTGTATCATTGGCCATATTTCGTTCACAAACTTGGTGATGTCTGTCCAGACAATTTCTTTGACTTCGACAAGTGTTTTTCCTGCCACTGCTTACTCTCGAAGCTGTTGTAACTCTTGTTTGAGTTGGTTTGACACTTGTGTTTTCTTGGAGTAGTTGTTTTGGTAAGAATATTTGAGTTCCTAGAGGTTCTCAATCTCCTTTTTGAGCCTGCTAATCTCTGTTTCTTGTAGATTCATCTCTTGCATAGATTTAGCCAGTTCAACAGTATTTTCCAGAGACGTCAGTCGATTTTTCGATGGAATTTCTGCTAGTGACACTGTGCTCACTCCTAAGAGTGGAACTGCAGTTAATGGAATGACTTCCATGGGTTTTGAATACTCTTTATCTTTCACTAGCTTCTCCATTTCAGATTCCATTTCCTTCAATTGTGCATTCTACTCCATGATCAACTTAAGCATCTCACCTTTTTCTCCTTCTATCTCCGCTATTTCCTTTGCTTGAGAGTCTATTGTTGGTGGCATATTCAATTGTTTCCTCAGAGATGATATGTTGGCATTTTTCTTCTTGATCATCTCCTTGACTGATCTCACATTCGAGGGATCATATCCGATCTTGACGAGCAGTTCCTCTCTTAATCCTATTATCCTTGGCAAAGGATGATATTTTTTTGAACTTAAACTACGTCTGTACATTATTCAGAGACACTTGTAACTTGGAGGAAGCACTGGAAGCATGTGCCAATGTGGAGAAAACCATTTCTCCAGTTTTCCTATGTAGATCCATTTGATCAGCTGGATGCATATCCTTAGTCTAGAATTCAAAAGTTTCCCTTTTCTAATCGATGATTACCTTTGGGTCTGGCACCTATGCTCAAAGAAATTCCATGTGCATTCTACCCTTCTCAGTGTCAAATGCCAATAGCATTCTGTGTTGTGCAGTCAACGTTTGCTTCATGAACTGAACATATGTTCTGCTGGTCAGCGTCTAATTCTTTTTCTTGATCAAATCGTATTTCTCAAAGATACTCAGCTTCGGTCCTGTTTTTCCTGGTTGGTTGACTGGTGGAGTATCTGTAGGCTTATTTGGAAATACTGAGGTTATGATCTGCTTGTTGGTTGTACTAAGGAGTGATCGATCCACCTCCATCATTGTAGTGGATGGAATTTCCTTTTCTTCGGCTATGTCAAGAGCCTAAGTGGTTATCGGCCTCTTTGTGTGCAATCGGAACTCCTTAGATGATACTTCAGTGACAGAAGGTGAAGTGTCCTTCCTAGGCCTTTTCTCGTTTGGAGCCTATGGTGTAGTCGTTTGTGAAACAACGACTGAAGGGTCCTTTTGTTCTTCCTCAACCAGTGTGTTAGGCTCCCATTCTATCTAGTTTGCAAACTTCTCTACCTCATGCCTAGATATGTGAACATACGAGATATTCTTATTTTTTATTCTCATCTCGAAAATTATCCCGCACGGATCATAGTGCCACGTGAAACTGAAAAAAAACTTCATTTATTTTAGGAGTTTATCTGCTTCCTCCGTGGTGCCTCGACTGTTGTAGATGAAAGACCCAATCTGCCCTTTGATTCTAAGATGTTGCTTCTTCTTCAAAAACACAAAATGTATGTCGTCTGAGTTTATCATCTGCCTTATGTATTCTAGGGTGAAAATTCTAACAGGTAAGTACTTGGGTATTTTATATGGGGTCAACTCACACCCATAGACTCTTATCTCAGTATGATTTTGGTACAGGTACCAATCACCAGTCTTTGTAAGGTCCGAAAGATGTAGAATCCTCTGAATTTCATCATTAATTCTGGGTTTGGGTCTACCGTTGAGCATACTCACCACTGGGTGGTAGAACTGCTTGATGAACTGCTTGAAACTGAATTCAGTCGAGTTATGTCTGAGAAGAGAAGTCCATGTTGTTACTTCCTGTGGTCTACCATCCTCATCCATCTTCCACATAGAAAAAGAAAATTTTTTTGCTTGGAAGAAAAGGAACAGATATGCCAGTATTGCAGAATACCTAAACATACCTTCTGTGGAAAAATTTATGAATTGTTCGTGAATGTTGTCGGCCAGGAATGTGATGTAGTTGAACTGTGTAGTGGGTTTCTCATTGGTGGAGAAAATAGATAGACATGCCAAAATGGGTTCATCTACCCATTGATCTGAAAAATAACCAAGCAAGGCACATAGTGACATGATGACCTGGTTTCCTTTTATTGAGAACAGGGAGGAAGGATAAGGGGGGTTTTTGGTGGGGAGATGAGCAGATTGTGGAAGAAAAAGCTCAAAAATCTAAGCTCTTTGAGGAGACGATAGCTTTTGGTAGAGCTCTGTAATGATTTCAAGGTTAAAAAGTAAGGCAGAGTCGGCTCAGAATATCTGCATCATCTGGTCGATGGTTTCTAGTGTGATGATTAAAATAATTTCCCTAGATGAGGACACAATGGATCTTTGTTCAGGGATATAATGGGCTTGGCACTTGAGGGCGAATTCTGGGAAGTGGTGAATCTGGGGGAAAAGATACAAAGGTAGGTTGGACTCCCAAAGCCCAATTTCGTCACTCTGGTCTAGGAAAACTTCTTTAAGCCAAGACTGTAGGTCTGCAAAGTCAAAATCACATCTTGTGTCTACAATTAAGTAGCTTTTGTCAGCAAGAGGAATCATTTTGAAGTTGATAGGATCCGATAGAAAAGGATTCTCTTCACCTTCTATTCTCTTTGACTTTGGCGCCATCACTGCAATAATACCTGCAAATAAAACAAAGGTTAGCGAGGGTGACTATAGATGTGGGCGGCTAACTGTAATGGAGAGGAAAATGGGGAAAATTATCTAGTGTGATGATTGGGTAAATGGTGAGGAAGTGAAGGGTGAGGGTAGTTTTGAGTAAATGGGTATTTTAGAGCATGAGATGGCAGGTGACCATGATTGAAGCATATGATTGAGTGATGTGGTGGTTATTGATTGGGGGAAAAAAACATGGTAAAGGGATTTTCCATGGGTGAATGAGGGAGAAAGACTGACAGAGTTATGGTAGGTGACTCTTACGAAAAATGTGGATAATGACGTCATGAGGTGATGAGGTATGTTAGACAGTAATAGGCGGTGGGATTCGGGACCAATGGATTCATGCCACAC
>CBVK0102856050.1:0-13620 GCA_900067695.1 Picea abies
ATTAAGTTGAAATGTTTGATTCTTCAAATCCTCCTTCAAATTCTCTATTATTGGATATGTATTCTAATACTGGTTCTCTTCTAGTTGTAAGGCTTCCTGTAGAGCCTCTAGCTAAGTTTGGAACTTTTGTTTTCTTAATGGGTCCACAAATAAATGCTTTTGTTTGATGTCAGTAATTGCATATTTCAACTTTCCTTTTAGAAGTTTGAACCTCTGATCAATCTCTCAAATAGAATCACCTGGTTTCTTCTTGATTTCAATAATTTCGTTCATGTACTGGTTTTCTGAGTTGGGCTTATGAAATTCATTTACCAGTAGTTTTTTCACATCTGCAATAGTCTTTGGTACTCATTGTGGATTGTTTACATCTAGTCTCATGTACCAATCCAACGTGTGGTCTCTTAGTGTGATAGATAAACACATGAGCTTTGTATCCTCATATGTGATCTACTTTTCTTCCCAAATCTTCTCGTAGATGAATAAGTGATTTTCACGAACCTCTGAAGCTTCTCCCCAAAATTCTGGTAATCTAATCATGGGATCATGTCCTGCCATTTTGAACTCTGTGAACTACTTCCTTCATGTGGTGTAGACGATTGACTATTACTTCCTGAACTGGCTCCCCTAGTTGATTCTCTTTTATTGGATCCCTATCCTGTTTCTGTTATTTTGATTCTCTTTTATTGGATCCCTATCCTGTTTCTGTTATTCCACTATAATTTGGTTGTCTAAATGCTAGTGTTCTTTCTAGTGTATTAGTTGCACATGGAGTTGTGGGCTCCACAATGACGGTGATATGAATTGGACTTCAGCCTTCTTTTTGAGACCCTAGACCCCATGTTTTCCTTGCATACATTGCATGTATTATTTCTCCAATATAATCCACAGCCCCAATATCATCTACCTCTTCTTTAGCGCTTTCCAAGCCCTCTCTGTAGGATATGGCTCTCTTCTTGTTATTTATTTTATATTGGTAGGGTACTCCACTATGCGTCTTTCGATTTTTTTCCATTATCTACTTTATTTTGTCTTCTTACATCATGATTGGGTCCGTGTCCTCATTCTTATTTCCCTTATCCATGTCCTCTTCCATATCTCAACCTTCTATCAGTTCTTCCCCCCTTCCCCCATGTACGTAGGGAAGTTTATTTGTCTAATTCCATGGTAATCACATCATTGTCATACAATAAAATATTGATTTGTCTAATTCCATGGTAATCACATCATTGTCATACAATAAAATATTGATTGAACTATACAATGATATGATGTACCTACCTCTAGGTCCCTTTAGAAAATATTTCTCTATTGTGGTGTAGGACTTTGTGGTATCTACTGCAAATTTGTTGATAAACCTTGCAACAATATTGTCTAACCAAAAATCTACTATGCACATAAATTTGTTATTAACTTGTTGTAATTGTGTGATTTACACATGATTCCACTCTAGCTGCCTGATTCGATTTGTAAGGTGTTTGTACTTTAAAATCAATAACCATTCCTGCAAAAAATGCAGGAAATCATAGAAAAATACCTCATACAAGTCGTTAAATATGTATTTGCCAAGATATTTACGAGGTGTTAACTTAGGGTTTTTGTTGTCCTTCTGTTCAAAATCAAGTTCCTTTGTTTCCAACCATCTTTCAATAGTTTCCTTCATTTGATTCCATGGCCTAAACATTCCCTTCTATACTTTCATCCTCCACATGTTTCTTCCACGGATCCCATCCACTCAATTCCATGCAATTCCAGCCGGCTACAGAACCATTTTTTGGTTGTTTCTCTCTTACTTATTCTTGGGCTGACCCATGTTTAGATCTCAACAAGTTTCCAACAAAACCCTCAAAAACTATCATCCATCCTAGTAAACCAAAAGAAAACGATGTGAACAGGGTGCACAATGCAGTATCACTTGATAAAGTACTATTTGATAAAGTACTACATACCTTTTGAACCTATAGATAGATCTGTTGTACCTAATCACTGTAGACCTTCTTGGGAAGTTGCTTTTAGACTTTGAGAACCTGATACCCTTGGAAACTCAAGATTTCATGGATTTTCCCAACTATACGGGAACTCCTTCATTGTCAACCCATGTATGTATGTGACCTCTTCCAATATAGCCCATGTACACCTAAAAAACTATGGTTTTTTCAGTATTTCTGCAACTTCAAAACTTTCACCATCAATCCTTCTTGTTATAATAGAGTTGCGTAACTTCAGATGTATAAATGAGTACCTACAGTAAACCTTACAAAATAATGTATATTCAATGTGCTCAATAGATTCTAACATGAGACCCTTTCTCTCTTATTTATACTCTCCAAGTAGCTTCCTCCACTTCTAACCACTTCTAGTTGCAACCACTTCTAACCACTTTGTTCACATACAACCACTATATCCACAAATATTAAACTCACCACTTCTAGTTGCAACTAATTATTTTTAAATATTTTATTTTTGCAACAACTTAACTTATGACTAACTTCTAGTTACAACCACTTTGATTGGTAAACTTTTTCTAGGAGGTTCTAGAATAAATTGACTTCTTTGACCTTCTAGGGGCTTCTAGATAACTCATGAGGGTTATCCAAATTCACAAGGCCATCACTCTCTAACCATGAGGAGTTATGTGACATTCCACATATCACTGGAAATGGCACGACATGTACTATCCATATAGAATAGTCTTACCTACAAATACATTGGTATCCATACCTTTATACCTCAAATAATATTGAGTCCCTTAACCATACTATTGGGGCTACCGGAATTGCTTCAAGGGCTAACATCAATGACAACCAACCAAACTAATAAAAAATATCTCTCGTTGGTATTGATGGTAACATTGATGCAACATTGAATTCATATCACTCATACTCCCCCTATGACCATCGCTCCCCCTAGAAACATGCCTCTATTATCTCTCTACAAGAATCTAAGTCTCTATCCATGCATATGATAAATCTCTTCCCCTTTGACATCAATGGAAAAGGTATCTTATCATCGGGGTTGCTCCCCCTAACTGAGTTGTCTATGGGGATGCTCCCCCTGAATAAAATCTCCCCAAACTAAATTTTCCTTTTTATGGTGCTTCCTCATGTAAATCTAAGAAATATAAGAATAGAATTCAAAATTCATTGTGGGGAAGAAACTATGCCAAGTTTCTGACAAAGATACTCAAAGTCTTCCCTTGGAAGCAATTTTGTAAATATATCTGCAATATGTTTGTTCCCAACATACTCAACTCAAATTTTCTTCTCTGCAACTTATTCCCATAAAAAATGATACTTGATTGGAATGTTCTTTGTCTTGGAGTGCATCACCAGATTCTTTGATATACTAATAACGCTTGCATTATCATAATATATCGGAATGGGCTCATCATACTCAACCTGTAGGCTTGTCAAAGTTTGTTTCATCCATAGAACCTATGTACAACAAGTTGTTGTTGAAATATACTCTGATTCTTCTCTATAAAATGATATTGATGATTGTTTCTTGCTTAACCAAGATACCAAATGCTCTCCCAAGTATAACATTTCTCCACTTGTACTTATTCAATCATCAATGCAACCTTCCCAATCTGCATTTGTGTAGGAAATAAGTGATATATCTTTTCCTTTTGGATACCATAATCCAAACTCTTTTGTACCCATGAGATATTTGAAAATCCTCTTTAATTCTAGAACATGTGATTCCTTTGGTGCTTCTTGAAAACGTACCACATTTCCAACTGCTTGCATTAAACTCAGTCTAGATTGTGTCACATAAAGTAATCTGCCAATCATTGACATGTAATACCTATGATCTATAGACTTTCAATCATCATATTTACGTAACTTACAAATGGTCTACATAGGAGTATTGATTGGTTTGCAATCTTCCATTCCATACCTCTTTATCATTTATCTAATATACTTGGTTTGAGAAATAAAAATGCCTTGGTTTCTTTGAAATATCTGAAGACCCAAAAACAAGGATAATTATCCAAGTAATGACATTTCAAATTCATTTTGCATATCCTTTGCAAATTTTCAGCTCATCTAGTCACCATCACTTCTAAAGATAATATCATCAACATAAACTTCAATTAACAAAATACTCTCTTTACTTACCTTGATGTAGAGGTTGATATCTGTATTTCCCTTCCTGAACCCTTGTTTTTGCAAATATCTATCCAATATGGAATACCATGCTTTGGGAGCATGTTTGAGACCATACAAGGCCTTCTTCAACCTGCAAACATAATTTTCATTTTCTAACAACCAAAATCCTTCTGGTTTCTCAATGTAGACTTCTTCTTCTAGATACTCATTAAGGAAGGATAATTTCATGTCCATATGATACACTTTAATATTTTTGGAGCATGCATAAGCAAGTATTAATCTGATTGATTCTGTTAGCACTGACAGTCACCCTCAAACTACTAGAGGATAAGTTCAGTACCCAACAAAATGTAAATGGATTAAAAATATTTTAGTAGGTGGATTGGCAAGAATTTAAATAAAGGAAAAGACAACAGATATCACTACAGATCAATGATAGACCATTGGGCTATGGAGTCATAAACAGTCTATCAATTGAAGACATTTAAGCTCCTTATTAGAAAAAAGATTTGTATAATGAGAATACCATAAAGATGAATATTCGCTAAGCAGAGATCCTCTCTGCAAAGAGAATTTAGATGTGTCTGAACAATAAACAATGATAAATAGGCGAGCTTACAACAGATCCTCTACTGCATCAAGAATCTATCCATCAAAGGAAAATTTTAATCCTTAAAATCAGAAATACATTCAAACAAGATGAAGAATATAACATAGTACATAGAATACAAATTTGATGAAACAACTCATATGAATCTTCAATAACATAAAATTTGCAGCCACGTGCCCCTTCGGCTTACAAACTGAAATATACAGTCATAAACATTCTCAAAACCTCCTCTCATCTTGGCCACTCCCCCCTTTCCTTATATCATTCATCAGATTTATTTATAATCAAAATAGAAGACAACAACTAGGAGTGTGAGTTGGCCTTCCTATCCTAAGATTCTCCACAAAAAGCTACAATTCTAACATCTGTACCAACAGATCTAACAAACTGCTAAAATCAAGGAGCTTGTTGGCAACCAAAAATGAATGACATGTCTTGNNNCTAAAATCAAGGAGCTTGTTGGCAACCAAAAATGAATGACATGTCTTGTTGCTTGGGAGCCTCTTCTCCAGTGTCGTGTGTATTCTCTTGTCTATCGTGTTCCTTGTGTCAGAAGGAAACTATGGTCAGTATGGGCCTGCAGGAAAAACTGCCCTCTGTGGTACTTCGGGATGACAATTTTCTATCTCCTTGGATAGACCCTCCATGATTCCATTTAAGGGTGTAGTCGATTTCTCAACCACCAATCCTTCTTTCATTAATTGATTTCTCCTTGGGATCAAAATGAGGCTTAACACCCAACTTTGTTTCCATGCGCTGCTCTCAGATTGGACCCTATATAAGCACGTGATTGCAGAAGTTTCCAAGGGCGGTTTGGATCCACACCGCTTCGTGGAATCTTAGTCCCCCATCACTCATTCATCGTGGTCGGTCTGCACACAATGGTGTTTATATTTTTATTAATATTCTGCATGATTACATATACAAAAGTAGGCTCCAATCCTTAACACTTAGGCTCTCCAACCTAATAACACATAAGCCCACCAGCTTATATAAACTTGGCTCACCAGCCTATAAAACATAATTACAATTTATAATGCAAGCTTTACATTTCATAGACATGATTTACAATAGGGCTCGGCCGTGGGGACATTACAAATATGGAATACCATGCTTTGGGAGCATGTTTGAGACCATACAAGGCCTTCTTCAACCTACAAACATAATTTTCATTTTCTGACAACTGAAATCCTTCTGGTTGATCAATGTAGACTTATTCTTCTAGATCCTCATTAAGGAAGGATAATTTCACATCCATATGATACACTTTAATATTCTTGGAGCATGCATAAGCGAGTATTAATCTGATTGATTATGTTAGCACCATGAGTCACCCTCAAACTGCTAGAGGATAAGTCCAATACCCATCAAAATGTAAATGGATTAAAATGTTTTTAGTAGGTGGATTGGCAAGAATTTAAATAATGGAAAAGACAACAGATATCACTACATATCAGTGATAGACCATTGGGATATGGAGTCATAAATAGTCTGTCAATTGAAGACATTTAAGCTCCTTATCAGACAAAAGATTTGTATAATGATAAAGAGAAGAATAAGATAATACCATAAAGACAAATATTCGCTAAGTAGAGATCCTCTCTGCAAAGAAAATTTAGATGTGTCTGAACAGTAAACAATGATAAATAGGAAAACTTACAGCAAATCCTCTACTGCATCAAGAATCTATCCATCAAAGGCAAATTTTAATCCTTAAAATCAGAAATACATTCAAACAAGATGAAGAATACAACATAGTACATAGAATACAAATCTGATGAAACAACGCATATGAATCTTCAATAACATAAAATTTACATCCACGTGCCCCTTCGGCTTACAAACTGAAATATATAGTCATAAACATTCTCAAAACCTCCTCTTGTCTTGGCCACTCCCCCCTTTCCTTATATCATTCATCGGATGTATTTATAATCAAAACAAAAGACAACAACTAGGAGTGTGAGTTGGCCTTCCTATCCTAGGATTCTCCACAAAAGGATACAAATCTAACGTCTGTACCAATAGATCTAACAAACTACTAAAATCAAGGAGCTTGTTGGAAACCAAAAATGAATGACATGTCTTGTTTCTTGGGTGCCTCTTCTCCAGTGTTGTGTGTCTTCTCTTGTCTATCTTGTTCCTTGTGTCAAAAGGAAACTATGGTCAGTATGGGCCTGCGGGAAAAACTGCCCTCTGTGGTACTTCGGGATGACAGTTTTTTGTCTCCTTAGTCAGACCCTCCATGCTTCCATTTAAGGGGGTAGTCGATTTCTCAACCAACAGTCCTTCTTTCATTAACTGATTTCTCCTTGGGATCAGGACGAGGCTTAACACCTAGCTTTGTTTCCACGCGCTGCTCTCGAATTGGACCCTATATAAGCATGTGATTGCAGAAGTTGCTAGGGGAAGTTTGGATCCACATCGCTTCAACCCCCACAATTCACCACCAACTTCCACATAATTATTTAGTTATAAATGGTTTCTATTGCAAGACCGCTCTGGAATTTTAGTTCTTGAGCATGTTCTATCCTTGCAATGAAGTGTGTTTGTCAATCAATTGCAATCTATGATCTAGGAAACCCTACTATTTTAGCGCCTCACTAAATTTTATCCGTCTTCCAAATCTAGAATCATTTTAACCATGTTTACATATGGAGCCAATTTTGGCACCTGGGAGATTTGAATGCCGAGCAGGAATACCTCCCGGAAGATGATCTCTTGAATCTAATGTGGTGGTCTGACAACATTGTGCTAACATGTCATGGAAATAAGGGTGACACGTGTCACATGGAAATGGACGAATGAGGCAACCAAATGACTTGGAATGAGTGCCACATGTCAGGGAGAGATGGAAACCCCTTGTCTCCACAAATGAGTGCCATTAGTCTTGACAGATGAGTGCCAAGTGTCTTTGGTACTTCAACACTTCGGGCTTCAGAAGTTTTAGATTATGAAGCATGAAAAACTATGGAGTGGTATGGGCCTAGAGTGACGTGGCGGCCTAATGCTATATGATGTCACAGTTAGTGATGGATGAGCATCATGTGTCTTCATCATTTTGGGAGCTTCGGTCAATAAATTTCCTTTCTTACCTGCTGCAAAGATCAATGGTTCTTGTTGATTTGAGATCAATGGTCCACAATTACTTCAGGAATCAATGGTTCTTGTTGATTTGAGATCAATGGTCCACAATTACTTCAGGAATTCAGGCTTCGGGCCTTATCAATGCATAGTTCTTACAATCCTCTAGAGCATCATATCTCCGAAGTGAGAGATATTCCTCCACATGTCCTCTTTTTTTAGACAGCCGATATTCACTTCGGGAGTTTGGGATTCGAGAGTTTTCTTCTGCTTGTTCGCACCATCCTATGAAGTGTCATATTTCTAAAGTGTTGGATCTATCGATGTGAATCCTCAACCTTCAATGGATCATATTTACTTTGGGACTTTGGGTAGTTCTTTCTCTAGTGCTTCGCTTTGCAAAACCTTTCAGAATGCTAGATCGTCGGACACATGTCCCTTGCTTGAAGATCAATGGACATGAGTGATTGCAGAGATTCAACTCCCTCACTCTTTAATTTCCTTGTTGATCTCCACAATGAAAAGATGCCCGTTCATAGTGGGATCGATATCCACCATTGATCTATTGATCTAGCAAGATCAATGATCCTAGGGGATTGCAGGCTCACAACTTGTAGAAAATTTAATTTTTTCCCGATCCTCACAATGCCTCCCCACCGTCGATCTCTCTCTCCAATGAGATCTTATGGTCGTGACTTATTATTTTTTCGATCTAACGACCAATTTGAATTGTACATGGGATCTCCACCGTTGAAAATTCAACCTGTATGTTTGCTTATATTTCAAGCCCGAAATGGACTTCTCTCAATGTTGCATTTTTCTCAAAGATTTTCCCTGTGCATACAACATACTTGACCAGCCTGACTTTATCAACCAGAAGAGGAAACATTTATAGGAAGGTGTGCACAAAAGAGAGAGACTAGGAAGAGGTGTATGCCTAGGTCTTAACAACAACTACATATAAACCAAGACAATTTTACATGATAGCATTGGCTCCACAAGGGATGGCATGCTCCCTATGAGCTACCAAGAACAAACAACTTCAGTGTCTTATCCTAGGGCTGTGGGGGCACTTATTCAAATACTAAAAGCAAACTGAAAACTAAAAATCTTGCACAAGAGATTATTTATATACAAGACCCTAGTCTAACTGACAGTTACAATGCTAAGGTGAAAACAAACTTCCATCACAGCCACCCAAACTATTTGGTAACATAATTCTTCTTTTCACTACAAATTATCCATAAAATGTAAGGGAAGTATGACAACAGAATGAAGACATGTTTTGGAACACTGACAATACCTCCAAATGATGATAAGATGACTAATTTTGCAGGCTCCAATTATTTGGGAAAGTTTAACTCCATATGTAACCCCATGGGGTCGTAAAATTTATAATAAGGCATGCTAAATTGGTAAAAATTTACCTCCTTTATTTCATCATTGCTCACATGTTGTTTGATGTTCTCAGCATGTACAGGTGGATAAAGGATTGATGCAGGCTTGTTAATCCCAAGTGATATCTTCTCATTTATAAGTGTTGGACATGAGATAAGCTACACATTTAGCTCTTCCTTTTCTCTTGCATGGCTCTCCCATTGATCAGATTCATAATTATCATACACATGAACCATGCTACGAGGTTCCAAAGAAGCTATGAAAAAACTCTTCTCTTCATCATCTTCGTTGGGATATTCATCAAAAATTGGTTATTCTTGCTCAGCATTTGAAACAACTTCTTCATCATAAGCAGGGATTCTAAAGACATCTTCTTCAAGAATAGAAATATCCTCTACATTTTCTTCATAAGAGAAATAAACAAAATCTGTCTTCAATTCTAAAAAACTAGGAAAAAACAGAGAGGAATCTTCCCTAGTTTTTTTAACTAACTTATCATTTATATCAGCTTCATAGTCAAGAGAAATATATATTGATGTATACACTTTCTCTTCAACATCGGAATATTCAAAAGAGACATGTTGATCTTCATAAACATTTAAAACAACAACTACATATAATATGATGTCAGATGTTTCTATGGTATTTCTATCATAATGAATATCATTCAATACCTCTTGATCTTCATGGAAAATTCTTTCTACCATGATAAATGCTTCATCAAAAATCTGGTTTTCGTGACTAGCAAAATCTTTATGAAGCAAAGAAAAATCATCACAACAGTTTTCATAAAGATACTCACCTGAAAAAAAAAACTTTACAAAATGAATTGAAGGCTGCATGAAAACCTGTCAGAGAGATAATCCTTGCAATGGGAAGAGATCGACACCAATCACGAGCAATCCCCTCTAACGAATACCTGAAAAGATTAATCTGAACATCTTCATGCATGATATGAATTGGTTGAATAAAATGATGAAAATCCAACAAATGTTGAGCTAGTACCTCCCACTCTTCTCCTCGAAATTTAGGAAGGCTACTTTCCCATTAATCTCTACTAGGCTCTGGATTATGGAAACCAACTATTTTTGAAATATCACAGAAATCATACCTCTGAGATAAAATCTTGTCCATTTCAAACCAGTGGAGTCGTTAATAGATTTCTGAACAATTGAGTTGCCATGGTGAAAGATGAGCAATCAGAAAAATGTGTTCATCTTCAGTTCACCATCTAAAACCGGTTCTCTTCGTTGTCATTCTCCCAGGGAAGATATCTTCACTATCATCCCTGGCAGTGGCGCCATTAATGTTAGCACTGAGAGTCACCCTCATACTGCTAGAGGATAAGTCCAGTACCTGTCAAAATGTAATTGTATTAAAATGGTTTGAGTAGGCGGATCGAAAAGACTTTAAAGAAAGGAAAAGACAACAAATATCATTATAGATCAGTGATCGACCATTGGGCTATGGAGTCATAAACAATCTACTCATTGAAGGAATTTAAGCTCCCTATTAGACAAAAGATTTGTATAATTATGAACAAAATAACAAGAGAATAACATAAAGATGAATATTTTCTAAGCATAGATCCTCTCTACAAAGAGAATTTAGATGTCTATGAATAGTAAACAATGATAAATAGGCGAGATTACAACAGATCCTCTATTGCATCAAGAATCTATCCATCAAAAGCAAGTTTTAATCCTTAAAATCATCAATACATTCAAACAATATGAAGAATATAATAGAGTACATAGAAGATAAATCTAATGAAACGAATCATATCAATATTCAATAACATAAAATTTACAGCCACAAGCCCCTCCATCTTACAAACTAAAATATACAGTCATAAACATTCTCAAAATATCCTCCCGTCTTGCGCACTCCCCCCTTTCCTTATATCATTCATCAAATGTATTTATAATCAAAACAGAAGGCAACAACTAGGAGTGTGAGCTAGTCTTCGTATCCTAGGATTCTCCACAAAAATATACAAGTCTAACATATGTACCAACAGATCTAACAAAATTCTAAAATCAAGGATCTTGTTGGCAACCAAAAAAGAATGGCATGTCTTGTTGCTTGGGCGCATCTTCTCCAATGTCATATGTCTTCTCTTGTTTTTCATGTTCCTTCTGCCAGAAGGAAACTTTGGTCAATATGGGATTAGAGGGAAAGTTTCCCTCTATGGTACTTCAGGCTGAGAGTTTTTTGTCTCCTCGGCCAGACCTTCCATGATTCCATTTAAGGGGGTATTTGATTTCTCAACCATCGATCCTTCTTTCATTAACTGATTTCTCCTTGGGATTGGGATGAGGCTTAACTCCTATCTTTGTTGTGATGCCCTACTCTCATATTGGACCCAATATAAGCACGTGAATGTGGAAGTTGTCAAGGGCGGTTTGGATCTACACCACTTTGACCCCCACAATCCACCACCAACTGCCACATACTGGTGTCCTCCACCTTCAATGGCTCAGATTTACTTTGGTACTTCAAGTAGTTCTTTCTCTAGTGCTTCGCTCTGCAAAACCTTCTGGAGTGCTAGATCATCGGACACATGTCCCTTTCTTGAAGATCAACGACCACGAGTGATTACTGAGACTTAACTTGCTCACTCTTTAATTTCCTTGTCGATCTCCACAATGCGAAGATGCTCATTCATAGTGGGATCGATATCAACTATTGATCTATTGATATAGCAAGATGAACAATCTTGGGGGCTTGCAGGCTCACAACTTGCAGAAATTTTAATTTTCTTCCCGATCCCCGCAATGCCTCCCCACCGTTGAACTCTCTCTCCAATGAGATTTGATGGTCATGACTTATTCTTTGCTCAATTTGAACTATACATGGGATCTCTATCATTGAAAATTGAACCTATCTATTTTCTTGTATTTCAAGCTCAAAATGGACTAGTCTAAATGTTTCATTTTTCTCAAAGTTTTTCCCTGTGCATACATGATCAGAATCTGAACTAGGGGTCAAATTTTAGCCCAAAAATGAAAGTGTTTAGAATCAATTCAAAACAAATGGATCTATAGGCCTCTTCATCATGAACCCAACACACTTTGATTGGGGTCAAACGGACATCAGATGAGAGAGATATCACGTTCTGTTTGATTTTCCAAACTTGCAAAAACAATGTTGACTGTACAATCTGTACAACTGACGTGGAAGGACCGTACAAGTGATGTGGCATATGATGATGTGGTAGGTACAGATTGGGAAAATCTGACATGGCAAGTTTTGATTTGACAGATGTGGATGAATTAGTTTTGTACACGTGGCATGTTGATGGAAAATTGGGTGGTGCCACGTGGCCCAGACATGGGTTGCCATGTGGCACCGTGATTGGGTTTGTTATGTTAAACTTTTATGGAGTCTATGGAATTTGATCGCAGGACCTCCACACATGAATCAAAGCTTTGGAAAATACTGCCAAACTGATGTGCCATATGTTAGTCCTTAACATATGAACTTTTTAAATATTATTTAAATTTGAATATGTTCAAGTTTGGCGCGGGGTTCCGGGCTAGGGCTTAGCCTCAACCCCTAGTTTTATACGCACCACATGTGACCTCCACTACATGGATTTGTGCACATTTTCAAATGGTTATTCCCCCCTTTTCCCCCCATCACTTGGTGCATCCATCGCTTGCTACTTGTCACATATCCAACCATTGGAACATGTGCCATAATTCACGCAGGACGTGGTCACATTGGAACCCATGCATCCAACACCTCCGCTGATTTGGGGGATAGGTTCCCTAACCATGTGAAAAATTGGCATGATTTTCGGAAACAGAGCATGTGCTTGGTTTAGGCATAGGAAATGCCCAAAAGATAGGTTACTCACACAGGAGTGCGATTTGGTGAACTAGAGACAACAAGCTTGAAGGAGGAAAATGGCAGGAGGCCTATCTTCTTCATTTTTTTGGCCAAATGAGGTGTCGAAAAAGCCCAACCAGGGGTTTTGGATGTTCTGAATCCACTAGCATGGTTTTCAAAGGCATTTGGAGACTTCTTTTGTAGGTTTTTCTACCTTGAAGTTTCAGGAGCTCTAGGGAGCTTAGGGCCACCATTGATGGAGTTCATGCTCAAATGAGACCAAGTCTATTTTCTGTGTTTGAGTAGTCATTTTTGACTAATTGTTATTCTCTGAACACATTGGGACAAGTTTTAGAGGAATTTGAAGACTTTTACAGGTGTTTTTTCCACAAGGAAGCTCAGGGAAGCTCAACGCCACCAGTAGAAGAGGTCATGCCCGGATGAGCCATGGTTCGTTTTTAGAGAACTAATAGTCATTTTTGGCGTTTTTATGTATTTTGAACCCAATGGTATAGTCAGTAAATCCATTGGAGTTGAGAAACATCTTGTAAAATAATCTTTGACAAACTAATCCCAGAGAGCCTA
>CBVK0102856060.1:0-13266 GCA_900067695.1 Picea abies
GTTCTGAGACCAGAAGGGAAGTCTGTAGTGACTTCCAAGTGGATCTATAATATCAAGCATGCAACTGATGGAACTGTCAAGAAGTAAAAAGAAAGATTTGTGGCCAAAGGATTCTCACTGGTGGAAGGAATTTATTATGAGGAGACATTTGCTTCTGTAGCCCGATATACTTCCATATTTACTTTCTCTTGTCGCAAATGGGATTTGAACGCAAGTGGGGAGGATAACAACTTCTCCTCTCTACCACTGAAGCTAAACCTATTTGGCATCATTTTACTCCATTTTATGACCAATAAAGATACATTTTTCTACTTTGTTGTTGATAGTTATCATTTTCTCCTTAGGAACATGCGCGTAAGCATCAAAATAAAAAAAATTGTGAAGTTCAAGAGAGGATTTCTTACTAGTCCATGTCTCATGAGGAGTCTTATCAACTAGTGTTTATGTAGGTTATTGATTGATCAAATAACATGCAGTTCTTACTGCCTCTACCCATAATTTATCTTCTAATCCTACACCACTAAGCATACTTCTCGCATTTTCCATTGGTGTCTTGTTCATCCTTTTTGCAACTCTACTATGTTGAGGTGTGTATGGAGTTGTATTTTTTCATTCTATTCCACACTATTTACATAATTGTTCAAACTTTTCCCACATAAATCTCCTCCATTATCCATCCTCAACACTTTTATTTTCTTCTCTATCTAGTTTTATACAAGAGCCTTAAACTCTTTTAATTTACCGAAAACCTTAGAATTCTTCTAAAGGAAATACAACCATGTTTCTTGGAGAAATCATCTATAAATTAGATATAGTACATAGATCCTCGAGTGGTGGAATATAGGTCCAAACACATCGTGGTGTATCATCTCTAGGATCCCTTTTTCTCTTATAACACCGTATGATAATTTCACCTAATTATATTTACCATATACATAGTGTTTGTAGAAATCAAAATCTAAATAACAATTGAAGATACCTTCAACCACTCCTTTACTATGCAAATCATGAAGACCCCTCTCTCCAATATGTCCCATTCTTTGATGCCATGGAATTTTCTTCACAACATAAAGAGTAAGATTTATTTATGTTTCATTCTTAGGAATATGGGTACTATTACACCCATCAGTAATAGTGCTTCCCAACAACTTGTGCAAAATTCCAATCCAAATTCCCCTCAACAACAACTTCGCTCCTTGAACCATCTTGTAAGTATCCTTTTCAATTATAGTATGCACATCCACATCACTCATTTTACTCACATATATCAAGGTTCTGGCCAATACTAGAATATGCAGGACACTAAGAAGAGTTTTAATCCTTCCCTTTTTAAGCAACAATCAAACTAAGAAGAGTTTTAATCCTTCCCTTTTTAAGCAACAATCAAACCCTTCCGTGTTCATTGATTTTGGTTGTTGAGTTATCTCTTAGGAAAAAATTGCCTCAATTATATTTTTTGTATTCATAAAACCACTCCCTGTGAGGAGTCATGTGAAAAGATGCACCTAAGTTGATCAACGATGCATCATGATATAAATCTATACTTTTAGATGCCAAGTACACATCTCCTTCTTTTCCTGAGGAGGCCTTCCCTTCTATAGAAGGAGCATCATCAAATCCCTTACTTTTGTCGACATTTTTTTTTTGATATTTCTTATAATGCCCAATTTTACCTCTTTTCCAATGTTTCCTTATAAATTGTCCTCGAGATTTATATTTACCTCTAGATTTATATCCCCCACCCCCAAAGACTTATTTGTATTTCTATCTGTAGAGTGACCTCTCACTATCAAGGCATTCTTGGTGTGACTATCCACGATTTTCTGCCTCATTTCTTCTAATAACAAGGATGTAACCACAACGTCAAGATTTAATGTGGTTTCATTACTCCCAATAGTTACAACAAGGTTATCCCATGAATCTAGCAAAAAACATAGTAGACTAATGCATTTATATTCTTTGGAAATTTTAATATCAATAAACAACAACCAAATTACAACATTGTCAAAGGCACTAAGATGCACTATCATAGAGTTGCCATCAATCATCCTCAAAAGGTACAACTTCTTTCAAAGGAACAATTTATTTACCAAAGACTCAGACTAATACAAACCCCTAACATATCCCATAATGCCTTGGTTGTGGCTTCTTCCTAGACATTAAGTAACACTAAATCTGAAGGGCATATCCAAATTGTACTAGTTTCCTTCTATCCATCTTTTTTCAATTGTGATCGCTATACTCGTAGGTGTAGTACCAATATCTAGAGTGACCCACTATTATTTGTCTACAAGAAGGTCCTCCATTTGGAGCCTCGGTAGCTCAAATCTCTAACTATTAAATCTCTCAATCTCTATTATGGAACTTCTCACCATTCTCTTTCACACAAGAATCATCACCGCAGAGTTACCATTGAAATTAGGTTTATCATATACCCAATATAAACTTGTTCTATCAAGAACAAGCTAAACCCTAAAAACAAAGGTGTCCCCTCTAAATCCAATAACTAAGTTATGATACCAAATGTAAGTTTTAAAAAATTTCAAGTGAAGCAATGCATACAAATCCTTAACCAAAACATAAAGTAAACAATGGCACACATAAAGTACATAGAGATTTACCCTTGAAACCCTTAATTTGGAAAATTGACATATCTTAGAGCCACACCTCTATCTTATTTATTGTATCAACTTAATTATTCGCAATACAAAATTTAGGTATTCGACAACCTCAAAAACCCTAATTTTCTAACATGGACTAGATTACAACCCTAATATCTAAATTGAGATTAGATTACATTGGGCCTAAAACCATTGTACAAAAATCACAAAATTTTGTTGTAGCTAATGCCTTGTGCATGAATGCATAGTTTACATGCAAAGAATATAACACTTCTCGAACACATTACCAAATGTTATGAACCCAATACTTAGAATATAATGATAAACCAACATACACACAATGTACACCAAATATGAGCATGGGGCATGACTCCCCAAGTGAAAATACTTGAGTTATACAATGACTCCTTATTCATTAGGAGAACCTCCTCTGAATTATAACACAAGTACAAATATCCAAATCATAAGTCCAAGTGTACAATAATGACTATATTGACTTCTATATATACATATGCTTACTCAATGCACACATATCCTCCCTATTAGGTTGACCCATATTCTATTATAGATACATCTAACCCCATTACATATACATTTAACACCATATGTGTCTCCATTAGGATAACAACATTACTAGTTATGTTGCATTGCTTATATATGTCACTTACGTATCTTTAGCTGCATCACTTAAGTGTGTTTCTTAATATTGTGTGTCAAATTATTACAACGTGTCTCTTATGTGCCACTTAAGTGTGTCATTTATGTTTATTGAATATATGTGTTCAAACCTTTTCAAAATAATGAAGAAAGTAATTTCACACTTTCCATATTGTAGAACTCGCCAAGAGATTTTTAATGAGTTAAGATGTGCCTTGATAAGAGTTCAAAGTGAAAATTTATGGTCCCAAAAAGTTGATGTGTCAATCCAACTATTTAATTTACAGTATAATAAAAACAATAATTACCTTACCACCTACCAATTGTATAAGTGTAATTAATAAGTCACTAGGCTAGTAAGTAATAGGTGATGAGCTTGAATACACATTGGAAATGGGACACATGACACTGTTTGGTTTCCCAATTTGCATCTCTAGATTGAGGCGCTAGGGTTAGTCAAAACACAAAAAGAGACACAAATTGGGATGCAAATTGAGACAAAAATTGGGATGTAGGGATACATGAATCGATGCAATTCCAATCACAACGATGAAAAATGTGATGCAAGTTTAAGCACTAGAATGAAACTTGAGACAACAATGTGGGTGCAAAGACATAATTATAAACTCATTAAGGATGCATTGAGACAACAATGTGGGTGCAAAGACATAATTATAAACTCATTAAGGATGCAAATATAGACACAAGGTATGCTCTAGGAAACAAAGGGTCACAAAAAGAGATGCACATGCAACACATTATAAATCAAGGGTTGTAAAAAGAGATGCAAATGCATCATACAAGGACACAAATGAGATGCCCTCAAATGTGTCACTTTTTGCAAGTTAAAGGCTTGGCAAAAGATTAAAACAAAATATAATGAAATGTGATGGAAAATGGGATATTGTATCTCTATTTTGTAGTTTCTCAAGGACTATTTGAATGTTAGGTGATAGTGTTTGGTCTTATTAATTCCCCTACAACATTCATAATAAGGATGGAAAGCGTGCTCAAATCATATCTTGATTCATTTGTGATCATGCACATGGACAATAATTGGTTTTTCTAAGTGGACTCTACGAGGGTCACTTGAAGCACTTGGACCAAGTATTTGTAGCATTTTAGAGACAAAAAATACTTGTGAACACAAAGAAGTGTACATTTGAACCAACATAATTTTTTTGTCATATATTCTCAATGAATCAAGATGGACTCAATAATGATTCAATGAAAATTTCAACCATTGTTTTAAACTGACCATTATTGAATAATATTCATGATATATGAAGCTTCATGGGAATATACTAAATACCTCATAAAACTTGTGGTTAATTTTCCTATGTTGTAGACACTCTTAATGCATTAAATCACGACCAAGTTAGTTTCAGTTGGGGTGTTTCCTAGTAGGAATAATTTAGAGCGATCAAACATCAAATTATGATTACTCCATTTTTTACCGTACCTAACATTCAATAATCCTTGGAGATCAAGTTGGATACCTATAAACATGCCATGGATGCAGTATTGATGCAACATTGAAGACCCATTGTATACCACTCTAAGATTCTTTAGGAGAAAAATTACTCAATATATGGTCAAGAGATGTACACAATAGTTCAAGTAGTGAAGCATTGATGACATTATTTACTTGGAAAAGAGATTACCATTCATAATGACCACACGACTCTATAGTTTCTCCATACACAAACCAAGATAAAATTGAAAAACACATGTAGTGGAAAACTTATTTACAAATATTCAACATTGTTATTAAGTACCATTAAAAAATCCTAAATAAAGTTGCACATTTTCTATCAAGATCATCAATAATTAGATTGACCATATTCATGTAGTTCAATAGTTTATGCTCAACATTTTCAAGGAAGCTTATGCACATTGTCCAAATATCCCGTGCAAGTACATAGACTTGCAAAACTTTGTGACAACCCCACCAAATGAAAATTGTTGCAACCATCTACTCGAGGATGAGATTTTGTACAAGTTGGGTGCTATTTGCATCCCTCATGGAGATCACATACTACAACTATTGTGTGTGCACTATTATAAAATTACTTTGGAGTAGAAAATACAATTACAAACTGACAAAGATATTTCCATTGGGTCCAGATGGTACACATGGTAGCAAAGTTCATCATAAGTTGTTTTCTTTGTAGTATACTGAAGCAAACAAACAAAAAAAGAGGTAAATTCATTCCACTTCCAGTCCTAAGAAAACCACGGGAGTCAATTTCAATGGATTTCCTTGGATTGTTCTAAAAAACTAATAGGGATTGACTATTTGATGGTAGTTATGGATCACACCATACAAAAGAACAATTTCAACACAACATGCCACACTATTGTTCCTATTACCCACTATTTTGTTAGGTCAAAGATAATTTTTTTATGGAAATATGAGCCATCTTAAGAGTACAAGTTATAGTTGTTCTAAATCTATTAGTAAACAAAGGGCACCCAAAACACATTATTCAATGAACTGTAGAAAACTATAACAAGAGTGAGACTACTCTTATTGATTTCCAACTTCTCTTGAAGGAGGTTTGAAAATGGCATGACGAGCTATAAAAAGGAAGGAATTTTTGGGTTTGTTCTGGTGCTGTTCCAGAACGGTGGAAGGAAGGGTAGTTTCATTTAATATTTATTGTTTTTTCTAAGGGATATGTGGAAAATACCAATACAATGACACCTATGTCCCCATTGTTGAGTAATCAAACTAGAAGGCTTGTTGTCGAGACTGTTGATGTCGCAACTAGTGTCCTTATGTAAGATTCCCTACTTCTGTTGTAGAGTTTTTCTAATATGATTTGATGGTTTATGATATTGTTTTTAGGGTTTAATGTAGTTTGTGATACATGCATGTGGTTTGGGTATCCAATAACATGATTTGATTGCAATAATAATAATAGGAACACGATTACAATTTCCAAAGCTCAATCAAAACATTATAACAATAAGTAAACCCAACATATCTAGTATGTTTATTAATGGATCTAACCTGAATACCACCATATGATAGATATAATCTCATATATGTTCCATACAAGGAAGATACCACTCAAATATGTTGCATGCAAGAAATATATCACCCGGATCAACTAAATACATGTGTATGATGGGTATAAGCTCGGATCTGCTGCATGCAAGAAGGATATAGTTCAGATATGTTGCATACACGAAGGATATATCTTGGATATGTTGCAATAAGATCAGATATGTTGCATGCAAGAAAGATATAGCTCGAATCTGTTGCATGCAAGAAGAATATAGCTCAGATCTGTTGTAATAAGATCGGATCTGTTATATGCAACAAGGATATAGCTTGAATATGTGGCATGCAATAAGGATATAGCTCAGATCTACTGCAATAGGCTCAAATCTACTACATGCAAGAAGGATATAGCTTATAAATGTTGCATGTAAGAAGGATATAGCTTGGATTTGGTACAATAGGCTCATATATGTTGCATGCAAGAAGGATATATCTCAGATCTATTGGAATAAGTTCAGATATGTTGTAAAATGGTGATGTGACTCCCTCTCAGACCTCCACGCCCTATCTAATGAATGGTTGGTTCTCTCATGAACTCCCACTCCCTATGAAAGCATGGATCAATCTTCTCAACAACGGAATACCTGTGGAATATATGTATGATCTTCCCACTAATCAATTAGGGTGGAATCATTTCACCACTGAAATCAATCCTCTGCAAGGGTTTCTCCCTGGAAATCCTAAATAAGATCAAAGCTCTCCAAAAATTGTTTTCACAAAATGATAATCAATAATGAGAGAATTGAATGAGTTTCTCTCTTTTATCCTTTTTACCTTTTTGGTGATCCTTTTACCCTTTTGTGACCCTTTTATCCTTTTCCACCCACTTTATTAATTGAAGTGACTTTATAAGGTTTCACTTTGATAATTCTCTTCATGTTGCTTTATAGCACCTTATTTCACTTTCATTACTCAATGTCACTTTTAAGTGATGCTTTTTCGCCTAGATGACATCAAATAATTAATTAATCCACTTTTCTCACCAATTAAAGCCTAAGGGTACCAAATAGGCTAATAAGTCGCCCTCCTAGACTGGTCATTTGGAAAGGGACATTACAGTCCTCCCTTTCTGAAATTGCTTGTCCTCAAGCAATACCAGTCCAGGGTGCTGCAACACCTTCTCACTCTCCCAAGTAGTGTCCTCTATTGGAAGCCCTCTCCATCTAATCAAACACTCTATGATGACCCTGCTCCTCGGTTTCCACTCCTGGAACTCCAAAACCTCCTCCGAAACCAACTCCAACTATCCCTCCTCATCCAATGGGGGAAGAAAGGGACATTACAGTCCTCCCTTTCTGAAATTGCTTGTCCTCAAGCAATGCAAGCACAATCATCTGAACAACAAGTGGAGCCCAACTGAAACCGTGAGTGTCCCTAGGGTCCCAAACCAAACTGAAAGATGTGGAACATATACTGCATACAATACTACCTTGCAAAGTACTAACACAATAGGCCTCCTCAGGACCATTGATCAATAGAGAAAATAGATGTTGTAAATGCTTAGTCCACCCTTCATAGACTATCCCACCTAGGAATCCAATCAAATTCTCCATATGAATGGGATCCTTAAAATAATAGTTGATTCTCCAATTTGCACTAATTTCCAAACTATCAAACCATGAAGCTCCAGGGTCCCAAGATATCCTCACAAAGAACCCACCATGTTGATGTTGCGCCACTCTTATCATAAAGATATGATCCGCATGCCTAGACTGCATCCTCCACTCCTAAGACCTCAAGATGTAATGCCTAGAAAAGGCGTCCCCACTACCAAGGATCATATCCTATAAATGTATCTAAGTGAAGTCTCAATCTGCAATCTCTCTATTAGACTCAATCCTAGGTAGAAAAAAAGAAAGTCTTTCCAACTATAACATATAAACCTTAGCATACCCCTTCATGTCGCTCCTAGAATGAAGTTGATCAAACGCTATCAAGGGATTGGTATAGAAGATGTCAACAAAACCATCTCTAACATCATACATCTAGGAAACACCTTTGTGGCCACAAACTGAATAAGTACTAGAAACACTTAATTTCCAAGTATCAAGGCGAAAATCTTGAATACTCCAACACACCCATCCTACTGCAAACATCCAGACCTTGTCTAGAAAATCACCCAAAACCAGCTATACCATCACCTAAAAAATCTCAAAATCTGTCTCTTTGACATGGACTATACTCCAATGTAAACTAGTAGGAAAGTGGACAATGGTATCATTTCTCAAATTTGATTCACCATCCCTATCTTGGGACAATGGTATCATTTCTCAAATTTGATTCACCATCCCTATCTTGACTCAACACCATCATATTGGAACCTGCACCTGGATACCAAATCCTATGATCGAATCCCATCTTGTTACTGGAATCAAGAAGAGCTCCATTGTCTTCTCTTGAAGCATCCCCAAAATGAAACGAATCATATGAGTTCCTAGAACCCACGTCCAAACTAGAAGTCCATTATGTATCGTACAACCGACTCCAACTATGTTGCATAGATCAACTTTGTGCCAGCTAATCTGTAAGGCTACTGCCAAAATGTCCTAAGAGTTGTGTCCCAAACATGATCATTGTACTCAGGAAACCTATGGAGCCTAAATGCCTCCCTAAGGAACCACTTTACTAACTGTGATACCTCATACTCTGATGAAGTCCCTATAATGTGGTCCTTTCCATGCCCCTTTGATAGACCTGTACCGAAATATGTCGACACTCTTTCCCATCTCTGTCCTAAAATGAGTGTAGATTGTCAAACTCTTGCTAGATATGCTTTGATTCGTTCTACTGAAAAGTCATGCACTCCCTCACATTTCTCCATATATCGTCCTTGAGGCTGTTCCATGAAAACCTCTCTTTGATCTGTTGATAAGTCTGGTCGAAGTACCCAGGACTCCCTACCAAGGGTGTATCATGTATAACCCTCCTGATCTCTTCCCTAAGTGTTGATTCAGGGACCAAGTATATGATAACTCTGTATTATATGATATCATCCACCACTCTATACCTATCATCCTAAATGTGACCCTCCATCAACTCACAAGAAAATAAATCCTTGGAATATTCCACCATAAGGTGGAACTTCTAATCAATTGAAATCCTTGTGAGCCAGTCCAATGTGTCATGGATCTCCTCCTGATGTGGTTGTACATGCTGCATAATTATCACATGGCCACAATGTAAATCATTTGTCATTCCAAGCTCCATGTCCATGTCCTGATGATATCATGATCGAAGATCAATCTTTGGAGAGTACTCTATCCCATGCTTGAATATGCTCTCCATCATGCCCCATGTCAGAGTACTCTATCCCATGCTTGAATATGCTCTCCATCATGCCCCATGTCTCATGTAACTTTCTCAAATGATCCTCCCATGTCTTGTTGTATATGAGGATATCATCAAAGAACACCAACATAAACCCCTGTAGTTGTGCTGTGAATATGGGGTTCATGCGAGACTAAAAAGGTGGCAAGTGTGTTGTTACACCCCAATGGCATGACCAAGAACTCATAGTGCCCATAGTGACACCCAAAAGTAGTTTGGTGATATCCCAATCAAAGATCAATCTTTGAGGAATATTTTTCTCCATGAAGCTCATATTTCAACTCCTCACCCTTGTACAATCCAAAATCAAGGGTATGCTCAAAGTCCTTGTAAAGAAGTCTCTCTAAAGGAATCTCCCTACAATCCCATACTAATGTGTCCACGTCCTCAATATATCCATTCCCACAATAAATGGGTGCATATACCTCCATGATGGTTGGCCCACAAGGTATATCCTCAACTCCCCCATCTATAGTTATGAATTGAGTCGTCAATGGGCTACCCAAAAGAAATGGCTCATGATATCCAAGATGTGGATTATGTGTATAATAAAAATTCTCTAAGTCATACCTCTCGTCAAGCCCATGCAAATATGAATGCTCCTCGTGCTCGACCATCACAAGAATCCCCTCCATAAAACCATAAGTAACACTAACATCCTCATGTGTCATGACTACCAAAGATGACTGAAATGATGAAGAATGTTCCAAAATCAACTCCATGTGAAGTTCATGTGTAAGCTTCTCAACTTCCTCTTCATCATCATGTCAACACTCCAATTTGATAACCCAAAAACTTTATCTTATGCACTTTTTTCCTTTATATCTTGCCATTCCACCATATTTTCAACTCACTCCAACCCAATAATACATTTCCAAGGCATATTTAGGTAAACAATTATTTTATTTCTAATTGACTAAAATCAACATTTTAAGATAACAAATAATTTGGATTTTCAACCATTTTTACCAGAATCAAGCATATCTTGTAATCTCTCAATCAATAAGATATGTGTAGGGTGATCTATATGAAACGATCACTTGGAGGAAGTTCCTTGGATTCATGGCATGGTTCCTGACCTCTTGGTTTCTTAGAAACAACCTCACACGTTCCAAGTCAAAGCTCGGTCAACTCGACAAATTAGCTGGAAAAATCCCTTGTTTTTAGCAGAAAATCAGTCAAAGTTGTACCAGATCCGATTTAGCACGATTTTTGGCACTTTGGTGTTGGGATTCGAGTTTATTAAGGGATGTATATCATATCTAAAGGTGTAAGGTACTAGATCTATTATATGAGTAGAAAAGAGAAATATTGCAGAGAATAACAGTGAAATAGCAACATAAAGTGAAGATATTGCATAGATCAACAACGAAACAACAAATTATATGGAACCACAACACCAAAATTATACCTCTATTGATAGGAAACAATGTTCACTTTCCTCTTTGAGGGGGCTACATCCAACAGAGTAGAGATCTATTACAATAATTCTCAAGACAAAAAATTATCATGCCCTCGACTCCTATTTATACTAAATCTATCTACAAAGAGAAAAATCTAGAGGAAGATATTTCTAGAAGCAGAAGCGTCTATTAGGTCTTCTTACATTTGATTTATTCTTCCTTATTACTAGGCCTTATTAATATTCTTATTTATACTAATTCTATCTTCTAAAGAACCTTCTAGCGGAAGATCTTTCTAGAAGCAGAAGCTTCTTTTAGGTCTTCTTACATTGACTTGTTCTCCTTTATTAAATATGCCTTATAAACTAATGTTGGCCTTTATTACATGGAAAATATATTATTCTACCTACATGAGGGTTTAGGGAGGTTAGGTCCCTAACATGCCTCCCCCCTTAAAAACAACCTTGTCCTCAAGGCTTGAGATGAGGAAATTTTTGCAGAATGGTAGCTGGCTACTAGGTGGCATCACCTGGAGTTGTATATTTCCATTGAACTAACACTTCCTTGATGGTGCATTGTTGGAGACGATGCTCACGCTAGTCCAAGACTACTTGTGGCTGCAACCATATGGATCCTTCTTCATCCAACTCAGGAAGACTGGTTTGATTTTAGCACTTAGTTCCAATCACCTTCTTCAAGCAGGAGCCATGAAAAACATGATGGATCTTAGAATGACTGGGCAAGGCTAACTGATAGGACACCTATCCTAGGTGCTTGCGAACTGTATAAGGACCATAAAATTTGGGCGCTAGTTTCTGACAATGGTCGGCCTTGAGTGAAGTTTGCTAATAAGGTTGCAGTCGAAGAAACACTTGGTCCCCTTCAACAAATTGATGTTCAGAGTGACCTTGGTATACTTGTTTCTTCATGTGATTATGAGACATGACCAAATTCTCTTTGAGGGTACGTAGAATAGCCTCGTGAACTATAAGATTTTGATCAACCGCCTAGACCTTTGAGACATCAGACATGTGTGAAATAACTAAAGGTGGCTTATGTCCATATACTTCTTCAAAAGGAGTCATGCGAATAGATGTATGGTAAGAAGTGTTGTAGTACCGTTCAGCTAAAAGTAACCATTGAGCCCATTGATTCTTCCTTTCAGATGCAAAACACCTCAAATATGTTTCCAAACATTTGTTGACAACTTCATTTTGACCATAAGTCTGGGGATTATAGGCAGTGCTGAGATGCAACTGGGTGCCCTGTAGCTTGAACAATTCTTGCCAAAAATTGTTGGTGAAAGTGAGATCTCTATCAGAAACAATAGAATGAGTCATATCGTGAAGCTTGAAGACATGATCCATGAAAATCTAATCCATCATGGAGGCAGTAAATGGGTGTTGAAGATAACATAAATGAGCATACTTGGAAAGTCAATCAACTACCACCATGATGATGGAATTATTTCCAGATTTAGGTAAGCCAACAATTAAATCCATAGAGATATCCCTCCACATAGCAGGTGGAATTGGAAGTGGTTGGAGTGTACCAGGTGATTTTATTGTATGTCCTTGTTGCATTGACACACATCACATTTTTCTACAAAAATGTGAACATATTGTTTCATACCATCCTAGAAAAAAGAGTGTTTGACCCGTTCATAGGTTTTGGTAAGCCCTGAGTGCCCAACTAAGGGTGTAGCATAAATCTCATAAAGAAATGTGGATTTAAGTTGTGACCGTTGAATTAAATACAAACGACCTTTGTAGTGAAGCTCATCATTGTGAAAAGAGTACCCTAGGGAAACTAGAGCATTGGATTGCAATTGTTGGATCAAACATGAAATTTTGGGATCTTGTACCCATTCCTGGCGAACCGCTTGGAGCCACTCTGGTACAATGAAGGAGAGGGAAAAAAGAGACCCTTCATCTTCATATTTCCGGGAAAGAGCATCAACAACCACATTGTATTTTAATTTCTTGTAGATGATCTCATAATCATATCCAAATAATTTAGTTGCCCATTTTTGTTTCTCCGGGGAGGAAGGACGTTGCTCCAGAAAATACTTGAGGCCCTGATGATCTGTCTTAATTTGTAAACATTTTCCCAATAGATAAGGGTGTCGGATATCTACTACATGCAAAATAGCCAACATTTCCTTTTCATAGATTGATTGTCCCAAATG
>CBVK0102856103.1:0-11088 GCA_900067695.1 Picea abies
ATCTCATTTTGTATTGTATTTCTTACTTTTGATATTTGTTTCAGGCAGGTAACAAGTGATAACTCTAAAGGAGCTACTGTGACGATTATTCGTGCTATTGTTTTATTACTATTATCAAAAAGAGTATTATTCTTGCTTGTTGTTTTGTTGACCTTGGTTCAAGTCACAAGTGATAACCCTGAGGAAGCTATAGTGAAGGTTACAAAAGGCAACAGATTAGATGAGACATGAAACACTCTACCCAAGTCATGTACATGACGGTATACATCCATGTACCAAAGAATATGAAGAAGAAGCTATTTTTGAGATCCAGAATATCTCATATGGAGATTGATTGTAAGGCGCAGAAGGCTCCAAAGATGACCGAACATTAGAACAAGAACTCATATTTTCACTCTTTTTCAAGGCTAGTGCCTCCTTTCCTAGGGTTACCTAGGGTTTTTACCATTTTGTATTATAAAGAAGAAACACTTAAGGTTTCATTCTTTCATATGAAGGCTCCTTGTTATGGTTTCTAAGCCTTATGGATACAAAGTGGATGTTTCCCAAATTTAATGGAGATAATTATCATACTTGGACAAATCAAATCACTACCCTTCTTCAAAGCAAAGTAATATGGATGTATTTGGTGAAACCCTTCATGTTGCTTACTATGACAGTTGTGACCTCATATGTTTGAAGGAAGGAACTCTTGGGTTGATCACTCTATATGTAGATTCAAATGATTCATCATACCAACAACAAAAAAGGTGCAAAAGAAACATGGGACACCTTTAAGAGCCTCTTTGGAACTGTAAATACCACTCATGACAACCAACTTGAAACCAAACTTTTAAATCTTGAGATGGGTGACTTGGGAAATGTTGAGGAATATATTGCAAGGTTTAAAACCCTGAAGACTAACATAATAAAAATAGGGACTGGAATAATAATATTAGGAATAAAGGCCACTATCAAATCTGAAATATGTAATTATTTATGAATAATTTATCTCTTGCATTCAAGTGTTTTTCTATCATATTCTATAATATCCCTTTATTTATCAAGGTTGCTACAAATCCTTCCCTCAAAAAGGTTTTCTCTAGTCTAATCCAACATTAAGTTACTTGCATTAACATGGATGAATCACCCCCTCAATATCAAACCCATCCAAAGTCTTTCACAACCCCTCCTAAATTTGAGTTTGATCAAGGCAAAGGGGAACACTCAAAATCCTCCAAAAAGAAAAGATTCATATGCAAATATTGTTATAAAGAGGGGAACCTCCTTTAAGTCATGTCTTGATTCTTCAAAAAATTGAAGAGCTTGTGAGATATATAGTAGGCGTTGAAGAGCTTTTCGATGCAAATGTTGGTTCATCTTACAATGTGCATTTAGCATTGCATTTTATATGTCGGTCCTCCTTTTCTCAGCAAGAGTGAATTGTTGATTATGATGCTACTCAACAAATGACCAAACAGGAACACCTTCTATTTGATTATAAACATCAACACAATGGAGAGAAAGTGGTAATTGGTGATATTTCAGCCCGACAAGTTTCAACTTGTGGTGATGTCATCATAAATGCAACTAAGTTTGGAGATTTTCTTCGTGTTCAGTTATACCAAATCTTATTTTTATTTATTGCATTACACACCAATAAAAAGGTGGAATTCTGGATAAAACAATGGGTTGTAAAGGACATGAGTGATGATTTTAAAGTGATTTCCTTGAGATATTTTGATTAATACGATCATATGTACAATTTCAGGAAATCTCCTTCCTTGAAACAAAAAGTGTTTGTTGCTATGGAGGCTAATGCTAATGACACCAGTGTCTCAATCATACCAACTTTGTATTTTTATGAGTCATCCACATATGGAAAATGGCATTCCATAAATTGAACCACCTAATGGTGTCTATGAGGGGTGTGTGATGGGGAAACATCACCAGGAGTCCTCTCCCAAGGAAAAAGCAAGGTGAGCTTCTTATCCTCTTGAGTCAATTCATATTACATCTATGGCTCCATGGCCACCAATTCACTTGGGGAAGGAAAGTACTTCCTCACCTTTACTAATGAATTTTTTTGGCTTCTTTGGGTATATAAATCCAAGGATGAGGTGTTTATGAAGCTCAAGGAATTGAAAACTCTAGTGGAAAATCAAAGCAAGAGAAAGATTAAATGTACAAGGATTGATGGAGGAGATGAATATATAGACAAAGATTTCCAATCATTTCTCACTTCACAAGGCATTTATTCATAGAGAACCATTCCTTATACTCCAAGACAAAATGGAGTTTATGAATGGAATAATAGGGCTATCATGAAGATAGCTTGTTGCATGCTTCACTCCAAAAGATGAAACTTTCATTATGGAGGGGAAAAGTTGTTTATGTCACCTATATCATCAATCTTACCCCTACTCATGTTAAAGGTATGACTCCATATGAGATATAGTTTGGAAACAAACCCTCTATTTCACATTGCAGAAGTTTTTGATCTCATGCATGGACCCATGCTCTTAATGAAAGGAAAAACTACAATGAAGATTTTTAGGGATACCACCTCCATGACTCCACCACTCACCAGGGGGATGAATATAGAGAAGCTACTTTTGATGAGGTTCCTACTCACAATTCACCAGGGTCTCTCCCATTACTTCTTTCAAAAGATTATTTAGATGGTTTTGAACATTCTTTCATGGATCATGCCTCTTCTCATCACTCTGAAAGTCCTATTTGAGATGACTCTTTTCATGTCTTATTGGAACCTTATCCTTCATAGTATGATGCTAGTTCCCATCCTACTTTTATAAGTACTCTCCCAAGTACTTCTACAATATCTAGACAGATTATTGTTGTTGCTAAGGACTTTATTTATGACTCATCCAATCTTCGATTAAAATGGGTTGTTAAGTACGAAGCTTGATTAACAACTATGTAATTGAGTGCAAGAGCTAGATAAAAGGGCATAAGAGCAGGTATAATGGAACTGGAAAATAATGGTGGAGAAAAAATTATGAGAGCATGTGTATTGGCACAAAGTAAACATGGAAAGGAAATTGAAAATACGAGATGGAAGTGACAAAAAGGAATTCAATGATCCAAGCAAACAGAGTAAATATCAAAAGATAAAGAATCAAGTTGATATATAGTAAGAATGTATTGTAGAAGACAAAGTCAAGTCAATAGAGCAACAGAAAGGGTGAGAGATCTTAGGTATTGTAATCTACACACTATATAATCTATTATAAAATATCCATAAAAGTATATCGTGCCCTTAAGATCGTGTATATATGGCTCTAAATGTGTGTATGTGGTTGCTTTTTAATATTAATGTCATTTATGTGACCACTGAGCTACATGTTGCATGAGAGAAGTTGGTGAGATAAGGACTGACCACTGAGCTACATGTTGCATGAGAGAAGTTGGTGAGATAAGGACACCACACCTTGGATGCATCAACCTTATTTTTTCAAGGGCGTGTCTCAGGCAAATTCAAGAAAGGCGAGAGAAATGAGTGTGCTCTACTTGCAAGATGACTAAAGGTATCGTGGATGGGGTCTAGGAATTGTAGGCATAATGAAGTAGAGGTGCATGCCTTGAATTGGGGCTTAAGAAGACTCTTAGAATTAAACATTTTAACTCCATTGATCTTTAGGGACTTGAAGTGTGAATATGGTCACTACATAATTGTCTCTGCAAGCTCACTCCTCGCTACCATAATTGAGGAGCTCCTTAATTGTTTCAAAGTTATATTTTGTCACAATTATAAGAAGTTGTATTTATAAAGGTCCTACCTACAGGGTTCACTTCTATAAATTAGAGCATGTAAAATGATTCTTGAGATTTTCTTCTTTACGTAATCTCCTTTATGTTGAGTATGGGTATAATCAATAAGACAAGAAGTTGGCACGTTTTATCTACTTTTGAGTGGGATCAATCGATTTGAAAAAGGTGGATGCAGGGGTAAACAACGTTAATGAGAATAGTGAAGCTTTCAAGGTTCTTCCAACTTTTAGTTTTTTAATATTAGGGCAAAGCAACTCTCTTTCTACCAATCACATAGGCCTAGAAGAAGAAATGACAAAATTTGTGGAAGCCGTGAAGAACAAGAAGTAAGTTGCTTGGACTCATCCTCTTCTAGCTCAGAGGGAAGCACACTTAGATGCACTTATAATGATTATAAACAAGAGTAATATGATTCTGCCTACTACAAGATCACTATGAAATAGTCAATTAGATCTAGCCCAAGTGGTTGAGAGGAGTGTTATTACCCCCACCCAAGATCAATTTTTGCAAGTGACATGTTGAGTTGTTGATGAGTATATTGTTGTATTGACCTTGAGACCTGAAGAATCCAATTTACCGTAGGTACCATCCTTGGAATGAAGTGAAGTGCTAGATGGGTTTTCTTGGGATATGGCAAATTGAAAGTAGGGTACTTTATGGTAGCATGTAGGAACATTAATCAAGGCTTCTATATGTGTTGTACTTCAATATGTAAATTTATTTGCATTAATACAATGCTTCTTTAAATAGATGTTTGGGAAAAAAAAATGTAAATAATGTCCCCTCTTTGAAAAGGTTGAAACGTGGAAAGAAAGTATAAATATTAATGTAAAATTAGAATAAAGTGAAAAGGCTAAATAATATTATTTTAAAATAGAATGTCTTAAAATTATAATTTTAAATAACATAATTGTAATTATTTGGCATCACTTTTCTCAAAAATGGATCCAAGAATTAAACCCCATCCCTCATGCAAGTCATCATCACCCTAGGTGTGTGCCACATTTACATCCCTCATGTAAGTCATCACCACCTTAGGTGTGTGCCACATATCTTTCTGTCAACTTGTGATGCAATTATATCTCCTTCCCCTAATAAGAGGTGGTATCACCAACTTACAACCTCCACATAGGGCATTGGCAACCTATGTCGAGTTGAAGGTGAGTCCAACAACCCCACTTTGGCATAAAGATGACACAATAAGACCATGTTTCCTCAAAAGAGGATTGTTGTGACAACTACTAACCTTGTTGATCATTGGATTTCTTTCTAGGGCATATACCCCCCACAATGCAATTAAGATACAAGTCCCAAGGATAAAAACACTAAATCGATTTACAAACACCACATTTTGTGCACCACACATGGATACTTTCACTATGTTTCCTACAAATTCCAAAGTTCATCCTATGTATGCATGGTGTCAAGTTCTTCCATAGTGTTGGTGGTTCTCTTCATATTTTGTGCACCACACATGGATACTTTCACTATGTTTCCTACAAAATCCAAAGTTCATCCTATGTATGCATGGTGTCAAGTTCTTCCATAGTGTTGGTGGTTCTCTTCATTTTGTGCTCTTGGACTATGTGTGCTTTGTCCAAAGTTATTGGTTCTACAATTCCACCACCTTGCTCTATGAATTGCCATGAATCAAGAGACTATAGACTATGCTTTTGACTATGGTTACATTGAACTTCAGTCATACTACCTTCCTTTAATTCAAGATGAAAAGCCCCCTCCCTAGCCATTTGCTCTAATGTTTGCTTATGCATTCGCCCATCTATTATAACAATCCTAGCCCTTTGCTCTAATGTTTGCTTATGCATTTGCCCATCTATTATAACAATGTAATAGATGAAAGGGCAATCAAGAGGCATATCAAGGAAGCTAAGCTCCAGAAATGACCCATGGTAGAAAAGGGGCAAAAGCAGATCAATTGATTGTCCAAAACAATATATAATCATTAAGCCCTTGGTTTAAATTGAAAATGTGAAATGTTATGAGAATTAATAAAAGTTGTTAAGATTATAATATTTATAAAGATTGTCGCTGGCTCCTGTTCCCTTGCTTAAAAACTCAAATCATCCACATCCCAAGAGCATTGGATTTTGTTCTTTTAAGTCCAAAACTTAATACAATGCAACTTTACACAACAGAAATCACTAACCAATGTATCATTGATTTTCTAAGTACAAACAATTCATAATTATATTCTATTTGTTTGAAACACTTTGTATTAAATGTTTTTTTATACTTGGTGCAAATTTATACATAGCTCGTTATGTTTTTTTAAATGATAAATGATGTAAACAATCACCTTCACCTTTTTCTACCTCGTATTCTATTTTTCTCTTTATTACATTAAGAGTTAAATTAGCATATGTTAGGAGTATATATTATTCACCCTCTACAAAAATAGGATGCTCCTAAGTTTCTGGCTTTAAAATTTGTATACAAGTATGTTTAATCTTAAAACAAAAAATATCCCAAGCTTATTTGTCATTATGCAACTTTCCTTTATGCAGGTTCACTTCAAGTAGGATGCTTTGGCTTCGTAATTTATATACAACTATGTTCAAAACCAAAAAAATATCTTATTAATTGAAGCATAATTATGTACCTAAATGTAAAAACATGTCATGTATGAATTGAGTCATAATGTCTGGCCTTACAGACGAGTACACGCTAGAATGTGATAAATATCTTTATTCTGTAAACTCCTAATAAATCAACTAAAGAATGTGTAAGGCAGGCTTCAACAAGGTGGTATGAAGGTGATTCAGGCCATGAATAGTAATCTCTCAAGGCTTTCTCTGTACTGTTATCAGCAGTGTGATTTAAATTTAATCCTCGTGAAATACAATGGATTGTCAAAAGAGTGAACAGGTAACAGAACAGATTACTTGCTTTGTGGTTATTTACAACAAAGTACAAAAATTCAAGGAATAAAAGGTTGTTGCTAAAGTTCATATCATAAATGGAACAGAAGTTCAGTGCCTGCAACCTTTTCTGTGTCGAGCACCAGTCAACATAAACAGTACATTAATTCATGCAAAGGTGTAAACTGAACAACATGAAGTTCTGACATGTCAAGGACTGTACAGTGCTCTAACTAAATCGCAATAAGGTTTCTGATAGTGTGGGGAACAGGCATCTGAAACTGCATATACATGAAGAAATGGAGTCAAATATAACATCCTCCATCCTGGAATTATACATACTAATGTCTCCGTCTCTAATCATTTAAAGGCAAAAACTGAATGTAAATAGACAGAGCCTGTAAGCTGTCCATTCCCACATAACAAGTAGACCGCCAAAAAGCATCCCGCCAAGATAATAATGGACTTCCAAATGATTCAAAATAGCTGCAAATAAACAGAACAAGGTAGAACTCTGTCAAATTGAACGAATCAAAAGAAACGTCACAGAAAATTATCAAAACTGTTGCAGATTGATATATTTGCTATCTTCGTTAACAACCATTCACTCATTCTTTTATGAAATGCGGCTTCATTAGCCCAGAAATCTCAAGAAAGCCAACACGTTCCCTTCCTCCAAAGATGCTCTTGAGATTTTCATCGCAGACAATCTCCCTTCTGTTCGCAGGATCCTGTAATTATTTACCAGAAATAACTCCACTCAGTTATGAAATATGGACGTCTCCGAACTTAATCCATAGCAAGCCAATTAAATTCACGAACAAACAAGCAGATTCGAATGGTAGATTTTTGAATTCTATATGTAATTGTTATGCAATGGCATGTTAAGTATAGTTAACATGCCCTTAACATAAGAAGTTTGCATTGGACCAATACTCTTATTACAGCAGTGAATCCATAGTCTTAAAAAGATCTATCATGATATAAAGTTAAACCACGGTCAGTGCCTACATGCTCACAACATATTATAAGTTCAAATATAAAACTGGACAATACTTGACACAGAAACCAGTCTGAATTTACTTCAGCGTCAAGTTATTTAAGAGTTCTCTAGTTAGACTTTGGAGTAAAGAAAAGGTGTCCATGTGTAGAATTCTTCAGTGCACGTGCTTACAGCTGTGTCAACCATTGAATTTTCTGTTAATACCTGAGGATCTCACTTGATAAGATATCCAGCTGGCAATAATGGCATCCACTGTCCAGAGATTTTTAATTGCATATAAGCATTGAAGGTTCCAAAGTGAGTCTTACATGTTGAGATTTAATAGGCTCAACAAGAGAATCAATGAAATCAAATGTCACCCAAATTCTGAAATAGCCTCCCAAAAAATGCACTAAAAAGAGATAAGGTCTAGTGCACTTGAGAGAGACTGCAAACCCAAACACAAGCGCACTGAAAACAGAAATGCACAAGTACGCCCAAGAGAAAAATGACATATAGAAGTGCCCTTAGGCTTATCACACTTTGTATTATTGATCAAGAAGATCACAAGATGAGATGATACAAATGTGAACTTGAGTTGTGTATTTATACAGAACTCAAGTGAGGCGTCCTCCCAAGAGGGATTATAGACCCACATAACAAGGGCACCCACCCCAAGTGGGTTATTGAGCCTCAAATCAAGTTTGACTAGGTCAGCCTTAACCACAAACCTAGTATATCATAAATGAAATAAAATATGGCATTAGCCATAATTACAAGTACATAATGATACATATGAATTAAAATATGGCATTAGCCATAATTACAAGTACATAATGATACATATGAATAGATTGTGGCCACATGTATAGATTACACCAATAATTTCAATATCCACCCACCTTGCGATGAGCAAGGGGCCACAAAGAGAAGTCATTTCAATACAAGATTTACAAAATTTACTTCCCCTTTTAAAATTGAGCAGAGGGCCAGATCACCCCACTTGAACTCCACATTTCTCCTTCATAGAGCCATCAAGATCATCAACAACGCACACCGAGCTCTAGAGAGATTTAGGTAGGAAATGTCGTAGTTCGACAAAGACATAAGAAATTGAGTAATGGACCATAGTGGAGAAACTTCCTCCTAATAGTTCTCAAATGAACCAACAAGAAACTCAACCACAACAAATTCGCCCTGAAAACAATGAATAACGGAGTCAAACTGTCAAGGGTATCCTAAATAGGTGAGAAGTCATCTAACGGAGTCAAACTGTCAAGGGTATCCTAAATAGGTGAGAAGTCATCTACAACATGAGGACTAGATGAGCAACTAAGAAGAGCACCATCCTCTACAACATGAGCATTGGATGAGCCACTGACGAGAGCACCCTGAAGAAGTGAAGAGACTTCTACAATAAAAACAATAGATGAGTTATCAATACATCCCTCATTAGTGATAGGAATTTGCCAAACATTGTAGGAGTGCATGAGAGCGTACATGTAAAAGTAGAGAGGGGGACAACATCATAATGTGAAGGAGAAGGGCATCCATTAAAACACAATAGGAATCATCTAGAAGAGGACCTGCATGGTGATGAGAGAGCATGATCCACAGAAGCATGTTGAGATCCATCTAAAGAATCAGCTAAAATAAGTAATGGGAGAAATCCTAGTGGACCATGAGTAGGAACCTCATCAAAAATATCTTCTATATTCAACCACCCTTTGAGTGGTTGGATAAAAAAGGAGGTACCCTAAAAAGTTCCATTGTATCCAACCAAAGTGTACCCTAAAAAGTTCCATTGAGTCCAAAGATACGGATGTGTTTCCCTTTTCACTAAGAGCGTAGACCCATGCACATGCTCGAAAGATTCTAAAATCCAAAATAGAAGGTTTGTTAGCATACCATTTATGGTAAGGAGTCGTACCTAACAGAACGAGTAGTTGTTCTATTGATGTTATGGATTGTGCAAATAACTACCTCTCCCAAGAATCAAAACTTCATTTTCTTGGAGTGAAGCAAGCAAAGAGCTATCTCCATGATTGCCCTATTCTTATGTTCTACATTTTTCTATGGAGTGTAAAGAACAATGCTCTGCCAAGAGATACCCTGAGATATGAGAAATGACTGGAAAGCATTGCTAAATATATTCACCTCCACCATCAATCTTGAGACACTTCATCTTCTTGTTGCTTTGATTTTCCACAAGAGATTTGAATTGCATGAACTTTCCAAGCACCTCATCCTTAGATTTAAGGGTGTATATCCAAAGAAAGCAAGAAAAATCATATGAATATGTAGCCATAGGCCCACGGATATCACTATGAATTAGTGCAAGAGGCTGAGAAGCTCATCTTGCTTTATCTTTACGAAAAGACTACTAATGATAATTCCCCATTACACACCCCTCACAAACACCACTAGGTGGTTCAATCTATGGATGACCATCGCCCATATGTAGTCAACTCACATGATGTGATTGAGATACTAATGCCAAAGCATGTTGGTGTCATCAACATTGGCTTCCATAACAACAAACCCTTTTCTCTTTGAGGAAGGAGACTTCCCCAACTTGTATATATGATCAAATTCGTCACAATATCTAAAGGCAACCACCTTGAAACCATCATTCATGTCATTTACAACCCATGAATTCAACAAAAATTCCACCTTTATGTTGGTCCGTGTAATGCAATAAATAGAATAAGATTTGATCCAACACCTAAAACATGAAGAACATCTTCAAACTTAGTTGTATCTATTATGAAATCACCACGGCCTTAAACTTGTAGGGTTGAGTTGTCACCAATAACCACTTTCTCTCCATTGTGTTCTTGTCTATAACAAGAAAGGTGTCCATGTTTGATCATACGTCAAGTAACTCCAAAATCAATAATCCATTCTTTGTTGAGAAGAGGACCAAAGTGCAAATTGTATTGCCAAATGTGCACAATGAGATCCAACATTCTCATCAAAAAGGTCTTTGATGCCTATTGTAGATCTCACAAGCTCTTCAATTTTCTAAAGACTAGCAAGGCAAGACTTGAAGGGATGACCCTCTTTGTGATAGTAGTCACATGACTCTTTTCTTCTTGGAGGACTTCGAGCATTCCACTTTCCCCCGATCAAACTCAAATTTAAGAGGGTTTGAGACAACCTTTGGATGGTGTTTACACAAGATTTGTCCAACACATGCAAGATCACAATACATCTAACCTTTTATTATAAGAAGCATGAATCAGATACAATAGATAGCCGATCTGGAATAATCCTTAGATGGCCTGATAGATAATAAGTATGAGCTGCTACAAAATGCTCCCGCCAATACAAAATACGCCTCCAAGGCTGGATGATAGATGAAGACCAACACAAGTAGATCTAAATGTTGATTCCTCAAGCTGGGAGATGCCACGCTCCAATAGAAGGCTGAAACCCTCAATAACTCGGCCCAAC
>CBVK0102856137.1:0-13594 GCA_900067695.1 Picea abies
ACATTTAAAAATGAATGAACCCATTCTATATTACAACCCTTCACATAAAAATGTAAGAAAGATGCATTAAGTAAATAATAGGAATATTTACTGCATAAGAATTTAAAATATTCAGAGCATGGTTATTCTCTTGAATCATTTCCATACTTTGATAGTCTTCAACATAATTTGATGGTAAAATCAGATTGTGGCATCAACATTGAAGGCAGATCTAAAACCATAGTTAGCGGACCCATTTCCTAGATGTGTTTAAGGAAAATTTCCTAAAAGAATAATATGCATCATTCAGATTCCAAATTCCAGTATTCTCCCTATAGAGATGCCCTTTGATACTTTCAAGAATGAGAAGTTGCCTAAGAGGTATAGTTATTGCACAACAAACATCTTGTTCACACATCGATAGGTTCATTGTTTATAGTCAAAATCAGTACTTCTATGGATCAAATGGAAGCATATGTTCACCCCATAAAATTACAATGTCATAGACATTTTTGTAGTAGATTTTACAATATGGCTTAGAGGTGTTTCTTGTAGCAATATATGCTTCATGATGATGGCATTTTAGACTTATTTTAAGAACTTTGTAATACTCTTCTAGGCCTATTTTCATACCTAAGTATTCCTTCGACCAAATATGGATTTATTCACATAGTAGATGATGGAAAGCCTATGACATAGTATCCTTCTGGTTCTAAAAAGTTTACGATAGCTTTGTTGATTGAATGGATATTTCACCTATTTTCTTATGCATCATTACTCTAAATATTGTGAATTTTAAAAAATGTTTTCCATAAAAAGGTGTGTGTGTTGTTAGCATGTACAAAAAAATATGAAAGGATTTGACGCATGAAACAACTGTCAAAGGTCCAACTATCAAAATTTCAAGTTTAACAAAAATGAAGAGGTCGAATCGTCTTCAGGGTTCCAATTAAAATTATAACTAACAATAAACCTCTATTCAAATATAAAAGAAATATGAACACAAATTTACAAATTTGTATAGCATGAAGCGAGAGATTGTGGCAACAACAATATTTTGTCGGCTTGTTAAGGATCAAGTTTTCTTAGACCTAGCGATCGCCTTTATATTCTCTAAAAGGGAAGAAATCCTTAATGCTTTAATAAAGACTATGGAGCTATGACAGAGTCGAACTACTCTATATGACTAGTGTTATTATGGTTAATTCAGTTAATTGTCTTTATTGTACTCAATGACGAATTTTATCATTATTTTTTTTACACTAGTGAACAATTTTTTAAATTCACTTAATTGTCTTTATTGTACTCACGTGTAGTACATTTTGTCTATCTAGATTTTAAGTTTCAGAAGTGGCACCAAAATTGTGACATTTGAATGAATAAAAACATATAACAAGAAAAAATTGTGGTATTGATTTTTTTTAATTAATGTAACTATCATCAAAACATCAACAAACCTCTAGGAGTTTGTCGATAGTACGCATACAAGTTCATTGATAGTACCACTATGAGTTAATCAACATTACAACATGTACGTCTATACTTTGTCACTCTACCAACGAACCTGAGTGAAATTCTATCGGTTGTTCGTTAAGGGTATGATGAGCCTATGCGAAATCCACGTCAATACTTTTTCGTTCTTCCAATGAACTTGGGACGAAATGACAATATTTTTTTTGGTATTAATTGTTTTTAATTAATGAAACGATTGTCAGAACTTCGACGAACATCTAGGAGTTCATAGATATCAAGAATACACGTTCATCGATAGCGTGACTAAATTTTCATTGGATATACAACATGTACATCAGTACTTGTCGCTCTTTCGACGAACATGGGTTAAAATTCGTCATTCGTTCATTAAGGGTACGATGAGCTTATGAAAAATCTACATCGTTACTTTGTCGTTCTTCTAACAAACTAGTGGCAATGCATAGTCGATCTTACGATGAACCTATGACGACAATGGTTGTGGACATTGGTCGAATGTGGTCCACGTTCATCGTATGTTGGTCTCTCTTACGATGAACTTGTGATAGAAATGAAATTGATTTGCGATGCAAGGCTATCGATTGTACAACAAAGTTTTCATCTGTCTTGCAACAACAAAGTGTTTTGTCGAACTTACAACATAACCATAGTTCATTGCAAGTGTGACTCCTGTGTCATGATGAAAAACGGGTTGTAGGAATTGTTTCCAAAATGACAAGATTGATAGATGTTGGCATTTAATCACCATCAATCTAGTGACCCATATGTTATGGAGACACTGTAATTGATAACCCTCAAATGCACTCTCTTGCATTAATCTTTATTATATTTTTTTTAAATAGACATATTTCGTCGCTCTTGCGACGAATAATATCATTGATAGTATTGATAGTTCGTTGCAAAAACTGCTTCATTCGTCTCTCTTGCAATGAATAAGATCGTTGATAGCATTGATAGTTCATCGCAAGAACTACTTCGGTTGTTGCTCTTGTGACGAATAAGATCGTTGATAGTATTGATAGTTCGTTGCAATAACTACTTCGGTCATTGTAAGAGCGACAAACTATCATTACTTTCGACGATACCTTATCCTTGAATTGTTCATTGCAAGAACTACTCCGGTCGTCTCTCTTGCAACGAGTTCCCTAGATCATCCCTCTATCGACGAGCTCCCTAGGTTGTCATTTTTGCGAAAACCACTGTAGGTCGTCTCACTTGTGACGACCACCATAGGTCGTCTCACTTGTGATGAACTCCTTGGGTCGTCGCTCTTGCAATGATATCCCAGGTTGTTAACACTTTCCACGACATGTGAAGCGACATTTGGGGGGGGGGAAGATTGTGAAGCGACATTTGGGGGGGGGGAAGATTCATCACAATCTCCATGACATAACATTGCAAGAGCGTTGAAATGGTCGTCACAAAATGACCCAAATTTACTAGTTCATGAATCTACATACATACGATGCCCATTGTTTTCTCCTGCGTGTTTCTGAGATAGGTAAATGGAGCTCAATGCATAGTTTCATTGTTTTATGTATCACAATGGATGGTTGAGTCAATATATTTGTTGGTTTATACACTAGTTCAATGAGAATTGTTTGCTATGTCCAAGTTCATGGCTTGGTGTTTCCGACATGAGATGGATAGCATGCTTGGTGTGTCCAAGTTGAGATGGATAACATGTTTGGTGTGTCCAAGTTGATAATTTTCTTGGTGTGTTTGAGTTGAATCAAAGATGGCTTGGTGTGTCTAAGCTAAAATGGATATCATGCTTGGTGTGTCCAAGTTGATAGTTTGCTCGATGTGTTTGACTTCAATGGAGGATGGATCAAGGTTTGAGCTAAGAAACACATTACATTAGTTATGGTGTCTCCAAGTTGCAAGGTTTGGTTTCTATGATGAATAGATGAGTTCAATTTAACTAGGACATAAAGATGTGAATCGTAGTGCTTGGGCGCATAAATCAAATTGACCATTCGATTTTTTTGTGATCATGAGAATGGTGGATGAACTTCCATATGGCATGGTTGAATTGTCACTAAAGTGAGCAGCTATTGTACTATAGTTGGTTTTCCTTGAATGAGGAAGTTGTTTCTATATATAACTCGTTGTTAAGACTTGTTTGTCAATGGACCATATGTTGATTGTGGACTCTAATGATGTCATGTGACTAGAAAAATATAGTTTTATGTGTAAAAATAAGATAAGACTTAAGAGATAGATTTGTTGCACAGATGAAATCTTAGAATCATTCATCCATTTGTTTTCATAATCAGAAGCCAATTCATCAAACATGTAAATGAACCATGTATGTAAAGGACTTCATCATAGGTTAATGGTTACAACAATAAGAAGCACATCCACATGCCACATGGCGATTGGAACATCATCCCTGCACATGATGTTCAAATCCATCTCGTTTTATACATTCAAATCCATCCGTTTGACCTTTAACATCTTCCCTTTTCTTTTTATAACGCGAGTTAGACAACAAGGCGATTGGAACATCATGCCTGCACATGCCACTATCTCGTTCTCGTGGGAATTCTCACCTGTAGTATGGATGGTGGCGCGCTTTATAATCTCAGAATCTGAAGCCCACGTGCGCCTGTTCACAATTTATTGAGGACCAACCCCGTTTCTCCTCGAAGCACGAACCTAACTCGCGTCATGGCCCAGGTCATGGTTAAATATAGCGTAGCGTTCTATATGTGTTTTTTTTTTCATCAATTTTTTTGGTTTAATTTTGTTGTAAATTTGGCATGTTATGGTTGAATCTGTAAATTTGAATGATTAAATTTATAGAATTAAAGTGTTTTAAGGGTTTTCAACATATTGAATCTATTTATATATTTAAATATATAATTTAAACAAAAAAAAAAACAATTTTATCCAAATATACATTATCAAATTCTAACTCAAAAAATTAAAAAAACACTCTAAAACTTAATTAAAACAAAACAAAATACCGTTAACTTAACCATAGTCAACGGGAAAGTTCTATGCTTCTAATGAAATCCAAAATTTGTTTAAAAACCCTTTGATACTTGTACCGCATAATCTACCTCATACGAAAAACACAAATTAATCTACATGCATTACAATTATATCCTAGATTGCATTCATTATAATAATGTCAAAGTGGGAAGCATTCAAGACAAGCATTGCAAACCTCGTAAAATACAAATGGCATCTCTAGCATCGTTGTCCAAATTTCAAAATAGAAAGAGATAAAGATGTGGAACCCAATGAATGTTGGCCATTAAAGGAGGAAACCCTCTAATATTCCTTGAATTCTTTGGGAGGTTATTCATAGTCCAAATATCCTCCAAATGGAAATCTACACTCATAGGATAGTCGAGTCGATCAAAGATGTGGCATAATCATAAACAAAGTTATTATGATAACCCGTGTTTTTTATGGGATCCTATAAAATTGAATTTCCTATAACATCAAAATAACTTCCATTGTCACAATAAATACATTATCTTCGTCTTATACTCATAAGAAAACAAAAAGCAAAATAAAGTATTTAACCAATACTCTTTACACAACATTCATAATTATACTCAAAATTGAAATAATAGTGATAGAGACTATTTTTAATTCATAAATTAAAGGAAGAAATTTGTACATATTAAAATTTTAAGAGTGTCAAGGATTGGTTTAGTTTGTTTATAATTTATTCTGAGGTTATAGATCATAAGTTTAAATTCAATTGAATGCCTTAGAGTTGTTGGTGGTTATTGTACATAGTGTATCACATATAAATCTGATAAGATTTGTAACATCATAATGATAAAGTCAAAGATGTCTAGTGTCTATATAAATTAAAGAAATTCTTGTGCAAAAAACATCTCTACAATTAATGAGGGACATTGTATTCTCTACTATATAGCCAACAAATTATTAAATCCATACTAGTAAATAATTCAAAAGAGGTTGTAACATATGTTTATTTGATCAAAACTAGAAATTGCTTTTATAACACGAATAAACACAAAGTTAAATGAAAAATGAATGAATACAAAGGAAACATAGAAACATTGAGTGGCTTGGCAATAAGAGAAAATGATATAGGTTTTGAAGGAGCTTCTATTGGAAGTGTCATCTTGTTTAGGGAGAAGCCACCAAGAATTTCAATGCGGCATGGTTATCACTATCCATACAATAACCATTACTAGTCCAAAAATTAATGAGTACCAACTCTCTAGTGGGTCTTATTCCATAAGGATGACCCTTTTACACTAATTAGCCACATACTAACAACCTATTGGGAATTATTCGAAGAGCATGGACAAAGACATTAACTAACTAACTATTAAGTACCCCAAAGTAAGGAGTTCAAAGTAGAACCAGGTAACATTCCCTCCTTGAAAAGAAGAATTGTACTTAAGGATAAATATGTGGAAACTATGATAAAATCATTGATGCTTACTAGGTGGCATCTTTAGGAAATGTATCCTTCCATTGTATCAATTCATGTTGGAGAACATGCTAGTGCAGTCAATACTCTCTTTTGTCTAGTAAGACCTTTGGCATTAACTAATTGGCACCTACTTCATCAAGTTTAGGGAGGATGGTCTACAATCTATGATTTTTCCCTACCACTTTCTTTTAGTGGTTCCTGGAGTGGATTGAATGAGCCAAGTTGTATGCAACTTGTCGAATGTGATGAAAGATTTGTATTGACATGGATGGATGTCTTCTGTCAATCACATGAGTTTACTCACATAAAAGCCCCAATTGGGCCTTTCACCATTGAAACCGGTAAACCCTTTGTTTATGGTTTGGAAACCATTCATTGTTTATGTTTTTGATTTTAAATTGATGATGTACCATGAAAATTTAGGATGTGATCCTATAGATAAAATAATCTAGTTTATCCTAGCTGGGAATTAAAAGAATTGGTAGATATAAACCACATAGAAAGAAATGCAAACCATAGGTAGGAAAAATTCACTAGATTAGAGATTGCAAGATTTTCTAGATAATTGACAGAAATTGAGATAAATCTATCAATTTGACTAAAAGTTACATCTCCATATCCATTTTGTTGGAATAATGTATTAAAGGATATCTGACAGTAATTGAGATGAATCTATAATTTGACCAAAAACTACATCTCCATATCCATTTTGTTGGCATAGTGTACTAAAGGAGTAAGAATATATATTAATGGGCTTGAGAAAAGTTTATAGCTATAACATTAAATCTTATACAATTCCAGACAACCTGTACTTCTTATGATTAATATTATTTATACAAAAAGAGATCAGGAGAAGTTAAAAGATTTCAACTTCTTGACTCTTCAAATTCTTAACTTAACTCTTAAAAGACTTCCCTCTACATTTTTATTTTATTTTTGGCACATTATTTCCAAGCCTCATAAATCTTTTGGATTTCCTAAGAATGTGGATAGTTATGATGTTCAATTGGGGCTTGGTACATAGCTAAGCAATGTTATACTTTATCTAACTTTAATATAAATATGTGCATTAATATAATTTCTTTAGGTGGAGTAGCTATGTACTCTTTGATTCTCGACCTTCTTATGTTGGGAATCTATTCTATTGAAAGTGTCTCCTATCTCTAGCCTTCTTCCAACACTAGTGTTACTTCAACTTGGGGTAAAAATGCACCATCCACTCTTAATGAAGGTAGATGTAATTTGTTTGAGGGTGCCAATGATTGGTCTAATTCATTGAACTATCTATTTAAGATACTTTTTCTATGGAGAGGCCAAGATCCTAGGTTCAAATCCAATGGAATTATTTAGAGTTATTAGTGGTTATTATAAATAGTATAACATGTATACATCTCATAAGATTTGGATCATCATAACAATTAATTCAAATATGCCTAGTGTAAAATGTGAACTCATTAGAGACACTAAATAAATTCTTGTGCAATAAACATCTCTACCACTGATGATGGACATTATGTTCTCTACTACATGGCCAACAATTTCTTGAATCCATACTAGTAAATAATCCAAAGGAGGTTGTAATAGATGTTCAATTGATCAAAACTAGAGATTGATTCTATAACACAAGTAAACACAAAGTTAAATGAAAAAATTAATGAAGAGAAAGGAAAAGTAGAAATCATTGGGTGGCTTGCAAATAAGAGAAAATCATCTAGTTTTGAAAGAGCTTCTATTGGAAGTGCCATATTGTTTAGGGAGAAGCCACCACGAGCTTCAATGGAAGAAAGTTTTCTCTATCCATACAGTAACCATTTCCATCCTAAACATTAATGAGTAACAACTCAATAGTGGGCCTTCTTAGCCACATACAATAACTAACTAACTACTAAGTATCCAAAGTAGGGATTTTAGAGTAGGACCCTAACATTCCATCCTAAACAAGAAGCATTGTCCTCATGGAAAAATATGTAGAAACCATTATAAAATTGTTGTTTATTACTAGGTTGCATCTCCATGCTATGTATCCTTCCATTGCATCAACACCTATCGAAGGATGTGCTAGTGGAGTAAATGATCTATTTTTTCTAGTAATACCTTCAACATTAACCAAATGACACATAATTCATTAGGTTTAGGGAGGATGATATACAATATATGATTGTTTTGTACCACTTTATTTGAATGTGATATATGAAAGACTAGTGGTTCCTAAAGTGGATTGAACTAGCCAATTTCTATGCTACTTGTATAATGTGATGGAAGATTTATATTGACATGGGTGAATTCCCTTCATTAGTCACATGGATTTACTCACAAAAAAGTTCCAAACTGAACCATTGAAACCACTAAACCCCTTGAAAACCATTCATAATTTATTATTTTAATTTTAAATTGATGATGTAAGATGTGAATCTAGGATGAAATCCTATATCTAAACTAATATAGTTTATCTTAACTAGGAATTCATATAATTGATAGATATAAACCCCATAAAAATAAATGCAAACCATAGGTAGGAAAAATTCATTAGATTAGTGATTGCAAGAATTTCTAGATAACTAATAATAATTGAGATAAATCTACAAATTTGACTAAACACTATATCTCCATATCCTTTTTCTTTTTTGACATAGAGTATTAATGGAGTAAAAATATATATCAATACACTTGAGAAAAGTCTATTAGGTCTCATGGAATTCCATATAAACATGAGTAGTGAAGAATAAATAACACACAACATTAGAGTTCTTTAAAAAAATGGCAATAAGGCTTCTCAATTGACATAAAGTTTCATTACATTGTGAAGTGAAAAGCCTCTCCTTCTTAGGATTCATGTTATTTATAAAAAGAGATCACGGGGAGTTAAAATATTTCAACTTCTTGACTCTTCACATTCTTAATTTAACTCTGAGAAGAATTCCCTCGACATTTTATTTTTATTTTTGGCATATTATTTCCAATCCCCATAAACCTTTTGGATTTCCTGAAAATGTGGATAGTTATGTTGTTCAATTGGGGCTTGGTAGAGAGATAAGAAATTCTCTACTTTATCTAAAATTTTATCTAACTTTACTATAAAGATGTTCATTAATCTAATTTCTCTAGTTTGAGGTGTTGTGTATTCTTTGATTCTTAACTTGATAATGTTGGAAATCTATTCTAGTATATATTTATTCTATCTATAGCCTTCTTCCAACACTAACATTACATCACCAAATATTAATTAAGGTAGATGGAATTTGTCTATGATTTTCTCTGTGACTTGACAAAGATACTCACAATCCCTCAATACACCTTAGAGATCCTCATATGATTTTCGATAGGTCTCTTTCCAACATCCAAGGCTTAAGTCTTTTCTAAGAATGTATATCATTCATTCTGGGAACATCTAAAGGAGCAGCTTCATAATCATTTTTCCATTATTTGAAAAGATCAAAGCATATCTATCATTCTCTCATCCTCTTTTCTATTACTTCACTTTGTTGGAGAGAGTTAGATATTTATGATACTAGCTTTGGAAGTATTGTAGCCTATTTTAGAGGTTCCTTTGTACCATGCTCATATCATCCTTTGTAACTCAAATTTATAGAGTACACTCTATAAATTTAGTGGTTCTCCCCTTATCTAGTTCTTATTACTGAACTTGACTATTCATAAGGTCAATCTATTCCTTGCAATGTTCCACTTGCCTGGACAATTTAAAACCATTAAATTTAGTGGCTCAATTATTGGACACTCCCATTGAATTTACCACTACTAGATACCTTTCATCTACATCCATCATAGTATCCTCTATGGTTCCACCAACACTTGGTCTATAATGAATTTTCTCGTTTTATGCGTTTGGAAGAAAATCTCTTTTTGTTTCTTATTGGAATAAAAATTTTCCGACAAGTTGCTTTATTGTTGGGTTGGTTCAAGAAATACTAAAGATTAAGAACTATGGGATATGTCAATTATGTCTAACAACTCTCCCAATGGAGGATATTGTCACTTCTTTCTCAAAGATAGGCCTTTGTTTGCTTGGTGACCCAATTTCTCTTCTGATGCCTTCTCCATATTTTTATTTTTATTTCTTCTTTAATGTTTCCTCCACAAGCCTCTACTTCATTACTTCTTCTTGAATATGTTTCAATAATTTTAGAGCTTCTATCCTTATATTTATTTCTTTAGCTTATGTTGTTGTTTTATCTTTTGATTTAGCTTCTTCCTAAAACCTCTTTTTCTCTTCTTCATCTTTTTTTCTTTCTTTCAATTTTCTTCCTCCATTCTCCTCTTCTCATCAACCTCTACCTTTTATTTTGCTCCAACTTGTGTTATTTATTTAGAACTGGCTTCAAATTTTTCTTCTTCTTCATCATCTCACTCCCTTACTTCATCTTTTGCATTATTTCTTTGTTCCTTAGATTTTTCTTTTATCGTTTTTACCTCTTATTTGTCTCTTTTATTCCGTTCCTCTTTAGCTTCTTTGAATTTGTTTAATTTTCTTGCACATTTTCATATGAAAGTACTCTTGTATTCACCTCCTCTTTAAGAAAGTGTTCATGAGAGTATGACTAGGCATTGGCCACATAAGTTTGGTGGTTTGACTCTACTTTCTTGATTCAAATGTTAGGGGGATTATAGTCTATGTTCATAGGTATAAGTCATAATGCCATATTTTTATGTAAAAGGGAACTTGATAGATATGTAATTTATGGATTCAAGCCTAATCAAAGTTGGCTTTGTCAAAAAGACACCTTATAAAAAGAAAATAGAAAGAGAGTGAAGGATGAGAAGAAGAGGTCCCAAAATTGGCCTCATTTCATGCAATGGTTCTTCTTAATGGAATCCTTATTCTCCAACTCTCTCTATTTCTCATATTTTTGTGGTGTATTTGTTTCATGTATTTTCATCAACATTCTTTTGATTAATTTCATGGAAAATTTGTATGATTTATCTCCTCTTCTCTTGGAATTTAATCATTCTCGATCTTATCCCTCAAAATCCATATCATTGGTATTCAAGAGGTAACCACTCCATGAGAACAAAGATTTGAATCATATTTTGGGTTCGACGACTGACAACAATCTCCAACCTCCTTTTGGCATTCTCAGAGTCCATTTGTTGGGCCATACACTATAAGTATCATAGTTGGTCTATACGAATTATAGGGTTTTTCTTCCCTTGGACCTTCGTTCACCATTGTAGGAGCATCCTTACATGGATTCACTACATGCATTGTTTTGCAACATTTTCATAAATTTTCTAAGGTTTCCATGTTGACCACGGAGGTTCCATGACCTCTACAACAACCCATACTACTATAAAAACCATTTTCATCCTTTGTGTCTCTTTGCACTCGGTTCTCCCACATTCAACATTATTGCAAATTCATACAAACATGTCATGGCTTAAAAAATATAGATGTGACATCTAGAATCTTGGGAGACCTCATTTTATCCCTTTCTCAGCTTACCAAGAGTTGTATCACTGCCATAGAAGCACAATAATTGATGAAATGCATGGAAGTCATCTTCTCCAAACTTTATACATGTGCCACAACCTCTACAAAGAATTTCAAAGGTTGTATTATATCTCATTTTAAAGGATTCTCCATTGGCTCAAATGTGTTCTTTTTTTTTAGAATTTCATTTCATTTCTTGGTTTATGAGATATCACTGATTGAAGTAGCAAAAGGTCTGTAAAAAAGTGTGGTTGTGCGTACCTTGAGTTTCAGGAAGAGTTTTCTTAGTGCATGTGCCACAATAGAGAAAATATATTATATCAATGCAAAGATCCCTTCAATACCTTAAATGGGTCTTGAATATAATTTGATTTCATCATCTATAACAAAATATATGAATGAACTTGCAACTAGAGATCCATTACTAGAAAATTGGTTCTTTTTTTTTTATCATTTTTTTTGGATTTGTTAAATCCTATTGTAATTTTTTTACCCCATTTAAAAAACCCCATAATGAGTCATCATTAATCAACATATTTCATAAACCAAAAAATATTAATCCTAATAATGATTCAATATTACTGAGTACACACTTGTTTATTTGCATTTTTATTCAAGAATTACATTCAATTAATACAACTCAACTCGCGTTTATGTTTTGAACTATCATTTATTCATTAGTAAACATTTTGATTTGATAATTTTAATGTACTCATTAATTATCATTTTAATGGTATTCAAGTAATTTAGAATCACAAATGACCTAGTCACAATAATGTCAAGATCACTAAATTGAATTTGAACATATTCGCTAGATAAAACTAAGTAATCCTCTTCATTAAAAGCACACATACAACATATATTTTTAACTAGTCATAATAACAATAACCATGTTTTAATTCATAATGCCAAGGTTATTGCAAGAACAATAACCCAATGATAACCTTAAATCCTACTTAGTGATTTTTCTCTATAATTAGAAAAATAGCAACACACTAGCCTCAACAAATGGCAAGACATAGAGTGAAGCCATGACACTCTACAATAAATTGTCATGCCATGGATAAGGAAGTGAAAAGAATTTATTCTTTTCAAAAGGATGTCATTGTTTATATAGTGTGGGTCCATGGGTAGTAAGAAATTTATAAGTTTAAGCTTTTGTTGAAGCCGTGGCAATTTGGATTAGAAAGGGACCGTTAGATTAACCCATAATCAACCGGAAATTTGTATGTGTGGAATGAAAAGTCGTCGATCTTTGCTGTTAAATATTCACTCCACCCTTCGAAATTTTGCTTTTCAAGGGAATTCCGGCATACTAATAATAAGTCCGACGTTCTAACCTAATTATCAAGCTAGCGCATCCATGAAACAAAATGAACAGGAAATCTGGGCATGACGAGGTAAGATGGAGCTTGTATTTTCTTAATCGCTTTAAGGAGCATTACATAGTCATCACTGAAGCTAGAAACTCATTATCAAATCATTAATTTTATTTTGGTTAGAAACACATTATTAAATCATTAATTTTGTTTTGGTGTTTCTATAGTGGTATCAAATTGAAGTTAGAAAATCATGATCAAATCCTTAATTTTGTTTTGGTGTCTCAATAAAATTCGAATCAAGTATATTTAATGTTTGCAATAGTATTCATGTATCCTCATCATAATAAATATAATACTCATCATATGTTTATGACAATACGACAAATTATCAAATTTTAAATGTTTATTAAAACCAATATAGAAGTATCAAAAATAAATTTGAACAAACCTTGATCCTCCTTACTTACATATATATGAAGCCAAGATCCAACCTTTTACCTCATAAATAAATATATTTTCACAAGATGCATTGTCACAATAAATACATTCTCTTTGTCATATGCTCACGGCAAAACAAAAGTAATGTGATTACCAAATACTCTTTACGCAATATTAAAAAATGAAACAATAATGATAATGAAACAACAATGATAGAAAATATTTTCAATTTGTAAATTAAAGGAAGACATCCACACATATCAAAATAAGAGTGATAATGATTGGTTTTGTTAGCACATGTTTCATGTTCAGGGTAAAAAATTCTGACCTTAGTTCATGTAAGAGCTTTGGTGTTATGCCATCATTTATCATCGTGAAAGAAATATATCAAAATAAGAGTGATAATGATTGGTTTTGTTAGCACATGTTTCATGTTCAGGGTAAAAAATTCTGACCTTAGTTCATGTAAGAGCTTTGGTGTTATGC
>CBVK0102856143.1:0-10392 GCA_900067695.1 Picea abies
GATGCCAAGGAATACTATAAAGCCTATGATGTATGCCAAAGAGTTGGGAAGCCTTCCTGAAGATATGTGATTCCTTTAGCACCACATCTAAATTTACAGGCAGTTGAGAAATGGGCAATTGATTTTGTGGGACCTATAAACCCACTAGGGAAGAACACATGAGCTAGATACATCATTACTGCAACAGAGTATTTGACAAGATAGGCAGAAGCAAGAGAATTTAGGGACTGTAGTGCAACTACAACTACATGATTTATGTTTGAAGATATCATAACCAGGTTTGGATGCCTGAAGACCATGATGAGTTATCAAGGTACCCATTTTATTAATAAGACTATTGAAGCCCTGACTCAGGAATTTTAAGTTCATCACCAGAAGAGCACCCCTTACCACCCGCAGGCGAATGGTGCAGTCGAAGCCTTCAAAAAAATCTTGGAGATAGCACTGACAAATATTTGCAGTGTGAATAGGGATGACTGGGATTTGAGAGTAACAACATTACTATGGGCCTATAGAACTACTTGCAAGAATCTAACAATGCATACTCCCTTTAAGTTGGTGTATGGCCTAGAAGCAGTTGTCCCTATGGAATATTTGGTCCCTAGTGTCAAAATTACAGCATTCACAAATATGGATGACACTGGTGCTGTTTGAGAGAGGCTTGCGCAGTTGTTACAACTAGAAGAAGATCGATTTATTGATAGAATCCATCAGTAGGTAGAGAAGGAATGAGAAAAATCCTATCATGATAGGCACATCAAGAATAAATCATTTAAGCAAGGAGATTTGTTATTAGTATACAAAAGCAAGTTCATGAAGCATCTAGGGAAGTTTAGAACACATTGGATTGGGACATATGAGGTTTCTCATGTCACAGAAGGAGGAGTTGTGCAACTGAAGACTTTGAATAGGGAATGGAAGGAAGGATTGGTAAATGGGAGCCGATTGAAATTCTACTATGATAAATAGCTACCTCACATCTCTTAGTAAGAGGATAAGGAGAAGGGTCTAGGTACCAAGTGCAGTTGAAACTGGGTACCAGAAACAGAAAAGACAGACTACACATAGGGTGGAGGAATAGAGCAAAAAGCACATACTGCATTGTGCATCCTGAAGTCAAAGTAAAGAAGAAGGTTCATATCAAAGTGTCTCAGGACGAGTCATAGGTACTGAGTGGTGGGGGCCTATTGGCCCTTGGTTATGGAAGAAAGAGAATATTACAGAATAAAAGGTGAAATGCGAACTGCGTAGAAGACAAGTTGACTAAGTTTGGGTCAAAGTGGTTAAAGAAGAAGAAAAGATGTTGCAAAGTAAGAGAAAGAAAGTCATTGGACGAGGAAATCAAGGAATACATATCAGTAAGGAATTTAGATCATGGACAACTTAGCAGGATGAAAAGTCCACCGGGATATGCTTTGGAGCACCTCATCGGAAGAAAGGAAATACAGGCTAGTGAAGCCTTGAAAATGCAGGTCAAGTTGACCTAGGGTTTTAGACACCTATGGTTTTGGTATTTAGGGATTTGACACCTAGGTTTTGTCCTAAGGATGTCTGAGTGATATTATAATGAATAAATAAAGGTCAAGAGGACTTAGGATGGGTTCGATGATGTGTGATGAGTGATGGTTGTTATTGCTGAGAGAGAATTACTGTGAGGTAAGAGAAGTCTATGTTGTAAGATCTTCAGTTGGGTGTGAAGATAGACCCTATAGCTGGGTGTGCAAGGAGGGGAGAGAAAGAGAGAAGAATAAAGAGAGATATGCAAGCAAAGAGTGTAGATAGAACTGTATGTTTTATATAATATAAAGAAACACAGTTCTGTGGACGTAGTCCTAGGGAGAGGGTGAACCACGTATATTCTATTCTCGTGTGTGATTGATATCAAGTTCTTTTACCTTTTGATATTATGTAGATGCATTATTGTGTTAGATCTGAGACATAACCACTCAAGTAGGTTAATTCTTGGTAAGAATAAGTACTTTGTTGTGTGTTGTTGTTGTATTGGAACCTTTACATTTCCTCTGGTTGTAGACATATGTGTCCTGCAACCCGCTATTTCTACCTTGGGTGAGACTGCATCTGTTTCGCAGGTGTTTTCGAAAGGGCCAGTATTTAGGTCTTATTAGTGCATTGTTAGAGATGAACCCCAGGTCTTCCCCTATGCCAATAGAAGGAAATAAATTTTTAGAATAATTCCTTGTGGCATGCAGCAAAAGGCCACCTTTGTTCAGTTGTTGTTAATTACTTAAATGCGTCATGCATTGTTGATTCATGGATTACTATTTCTTGCTTTCATTAAAGTTTCATATTAAGTAGGTTGGTTGGGGTTGTTGCATTGGTCAATCGATGTTGTCGAGTTGCGGTGTTCGACAATTGTCGTTGTTGCCTTCCTCCTCAAAACAAAAAAAAAAAATTATCTTGTTTTGTGTCACATGTTGTCGTAACGGCGGGTGTCATTACATTGATGAAGGTATCTTTCTTGTTTATTCTTCAATAAGTAAGTCTTACCGATGTTACAATAAAGTGTTGGGAAAAACTTTGGATAGTGCCAATGTGAAAGTGGATGAAGCAGGGAATCAAAAGGTGAAAGAAAATGTTCAAAAAAGTAGCCAATTTGCAAATAATAATAATAAGAAGAATAAGGAGAATAAAATGAAGAAGAAGAATAAAAATGTCAAGATATAGAGACACCATATAGATTTGTTTGAAAGAATCGTTCATAAAATTTGATTCTTAATAATAAATATAATAGAGTTCATACTACAAGAAGACTAGAAAGTGTACCTGAACATGAAAATGTCACTTTTATATCTAAAATAAAGTATAATAACTTTAAAAAATCTAGCAAAGATAATCATTGGATTTATTCCATGGAAGAAGAGTTGAATTGAATTCATAAGAATGAGACATGGGAACTTGTTCCAAGACCAAAATATAAAAACGTGATTAGAACCAAGTGGATTTTTAGGAACAAGTTTAATGAAGATGGAAAAGTAATAATAAATAAATAAAGACTTGTTTGTAAGGGCTATTCTTGTTAGCCTCATCATCCTAAAATTATTTAGTCTCAATATTTTCTAGGTTAAGAGTTCTCACTTGAAGAAACCTTTTCCCCAATTGCAAGACTAGAAGCTATTAGAATGTTTTTGGAATTTTAATATATGAAGAACTTCAAAGTGATTCAAATAGATGGTAAGTATTCATTTATCAATGGAAATTTAGAGGAATAAGTATACATTGAAAAACTAGAAGGTAAAGGAAAAACAAACATCATATAAGTCAATGATTGGAATCCTACTATATCCAATGAAATCAAGGTTAAAATTATGCAAGTAGTAGTATTGGTTGCACAATTTCAAGATGCACCAAAAGAAACCCATGTCCATGCAGTGAAAATAATATTTAGATATCTAAAGGGCACCTTGATTTTGGCTTGTGGTACTGAAGAGATTAATATTTTAATCTAAAATCATATACGTATGTGTATTGGGAAGGAAATGTTAATTATAGGGGAAGTAAAAGTGGAGGAGCATTCTTTTGGGGCATCAGTCTAGTGTCTTGGTTTAGAAAGAAATATTCTTCAGTTTCTCCATCCACAACAGAGGATGAGTATATAGTAGAAATATCATGTTGCATACAAGTTATTTCGATGAAGAATAATTTGAAAGATATTAAGGTAGAATAAGATCACCGAATCTCAATTTGTGACAACACAAGTGCAATGAATATTTCAAAGAATCTTGTATGCACTAAAAATAAAGCATATTCCAATCTAGCATCACTTCTTAAGAAAACAAGTAGCAGAATAGAATTTCATGGTGGAATATATTGACAACAAAGATCATATTGCAAATATTTTCACAAAACCCCTTCCCAAAAATACATTTGAATATCTCAAATATAAATTGGGAGTAATATCCATCTCAACACTAATTGTTTAAGGAGAAGCACAGGCTAAGGGAGGGAATCCCTTTTCCATTGATGTCAAAAGAGGATAGTTGTATACAAGGGGAAAGTTTTATATAAGGGAGATTTGGAGACAAGGGGAGAATTCTTTCTATGCCTAGTGGACTATGTGTTTAGTTGCAATATTGTCAGTAATGACAAAGGGGGAAATTGTTGGAATTATTGTCATTCATGTAAAAGGATTAATGATTTCATTAATGTAATATTACATCATCTCAATACACACAACTTTTCCAAGGTTTATTATATAAATATATATATAGGTTTACAAGTATATTAAAAAAGGTGTGTGAGTGAATAATTAAAAAGTGAAATGGGGATTTCAAACCCATGGGTTTGATGATCTACAATAACAATATGTAGGAAATTAAGTAGAATGTGAAACAAAACTATTAAAACCAAAATTGAGAGTAAAATGACCATTTATGTATTTAGAATAGGAGGCAAGATTATATATATGTCTATTAGTACATGATGCTTTGAATGGGTGAAGATACAACTAGCTTCTAACAACTACTTAGCTAGATCTAATAATATACTTCCTTAGCACTTGTGCCCAGTTGTTCTTGTCCTCCCATAAGATAAGAGAGTGATCCTTCAAAGAATGTATCTACTTGAGGGAGTGCACATTCCTTGGAATTCACATGGATGTCCATTGGGTTTCCCAATTCCTCCCTCTTTAGTCCTGGAGGTGCCCCCAATTTTTTTGGCATTTGAGGAAAATTCTTGTACATGGAAGCTTCCAAAAACAATTTAGCATGAGAAGGATTTTGTCATGTGTGCCCAACAAGGTAAGAGGAATACTACTAATTATGGGTGGTGTGATAAGTTTTAAGTAAGGTGTATTCGAGTAAGGGAGGCTAGAAATCAAGGATGAACTTGACAGAATAAGAGAGGATGAAATTATATTCTAGTAATTGGGGTCCATAGTGTTTCAGATTGTCCACATTCACCACATCATTAATTCCTAGTTGGGGTGGGAATTCAAGGTGATAAGAATTGTCCCCAATTCATTGGAGAACTGTATAAGGGTCATAGAAGAGAGGATTTAGATTGTGATGACATTAGGATTTAAAACATTGTTGTTCCATTTAAAACTATACTTTATCACCATGAGTAAAAACAACAGGCAATTAGTCAGCATCATGGTGAGATTTGTACCATTGTTTGGCTGCCTTGAGCGCTTCAAATACTTGGGCATGTTTGCGTGTGAGATTCTGCCAAAATGTAAGGGACTATGTTTATTATTTATATTGGTGTGGAGTGATGGAAGGATGCAAGGTGAGAGGAAGATCATAAGGATCTAAAGGTCAATATCCAAAGAAGGCCACAAAAGGACAGATCCCAGTAGAAATATGGAAAACAAGAATATGACTATGTTGAATGACATGGATGGTTGTATCCCACTATTTAGTTTTGGAAAATTGAATGTGCAGAGCATGGAGAAGGGTACGATTAACTATATCAGTTTTTCCATCCATTTGGGGATGGAAGGTAAGATAATATTTGAGTTGAAAACCTAGTAAATCTCACAATGTTTTCCACGAGGTGATGAGAAAGTGAGCATCATGATAAAAAATGGTTCTAGTAAGAATATCAAAATGTGGACAAACATGATCAAAGAGCAAGTCTGCAGTTTGGGAAATACTAGTGGTCTTAGTGCAAGGGATAAAAAGATCCATCTTGGATAAATGACAATCAATAACCCAGATCACATCATGTTGTGAAATTTCATAGGTAAACCACTAAGGAAATCCATTGAAATAGAGTCCCAAAGGCAGGAAGGAAGAGGAAGAGGATTATACAAACTAGATTTTCTATTGGCATGTTTGTGTTGAATACACAAGGCACACGTATGAATGAATTTCTCCACTTGATGAGTTATAGATGGCCAAACGAAATGTCACTAAAAGTCCTAAACTATTTATAGAGACCCAAAATGACCACCATAGGAGGAATCATGAGCCTCTTTAATCAAAGTAATATGATCTTCATAATTTGGAACACACAATTGGTTGAGTTCATAGAGCCACCCATATTGAATTGTATGATTCATAAATGGAATTTTATTGACCTCATTTGGATGTTTCACAACAACCCATATCTCTACAAAGAAGGGATCATAAGAATACAGAGGCTTCCATGCCTCATAGGTCATACAACACATAGCTAGGAGTTGAAGTATCTACATAGGGAACTAGATCAGGAGATCAACCATTCAAATGGACACACCCTTATTATATTTAATCACCAAATGAAAATTATGAATCTAAGAGGCCCACTCTAATTGACACTAATCATGTATCTTAGTCTGGGAATCAATGAAAATCAACAAATGATGATCTATGTAGAGGATTTTTTATATACCTAGGATGTAATGGCACCACTATTTCAATGCTTGGACTAGACTATATAACTCTTTGTCATAAGTGCTATATTTGTGTCTGGCATTAAATAATTTCTTTGAATGGTATGCAATAGGGTGTCATCCATGTTTAAGAAATGCTTCAATATCATAATGATAATCATCCATATTGATCTCAAAGGGAGACTAAATGTCATGTAAAATAAGTATAGGAGAAGAACAAGGGGAATTTTTGAGAGCTTGAATTTTTTTTCTGTGCCAAGGGAAACCAAAGAAACTAATTTTGGTTGGAAATTTAATGAAGAGGGTGTGCTAACTGAGAGAAGTTAGTAATGAACTGTCGATAAAAATTAATGTCGCCCATCAAGATCTTGAGTTCCAGATCTAAGTGAGGCATTAACCATTGTGCGAGAGTAACCATTGCATAAGAGCCTAGAATTTAGTGGGATCTAGTAGAACACCCTCAATAGAGACAACAAAACCCAAATATTGAATGAAAGGTTTCCCAAAATAATAGTTAAAATGTTTCACTTATAGTTTGTGAGTGCACAAAAATTCAAGAACAATGCATAAATGGAGAAAATGATCCTCAAAGGTGTTGCTAAAGACCAAACATATCACCACAATTTTTCCCAAACATGCTATGAAAATATCATTGAATAGCCTCATGAAAGTGGCCTGAGCAATAGTAAGACTGAATGGCATCACCATCCATTCATAAATCTCAAATTTGGTTTTGAAAGCAGTCTTAGATGTGTCTTCGAAACTCATGTGAACTTGATGATATCCTTCTATAAGAAGAAGTTTGGTAAAGATGCGGGCACCCTTCAAAGTTTCTAGTAAATCATTAATGCATGGTAGACGGTAAATATTTTTTATTTTGGTGTTATTAAGAAACCTATAGTCTGTGACTAGACCCCATTACTCATAATCCTTCATTGGAATGAAGAAGGTAGGAGAGTCACAAGGTGAAGAACTTTGTTGGATGTGGTATGTATTAAGAAGGTGTTGGACCCAGGGACGAATTCTAGGAATCACTAGCCATGAGTAGGAAAGAGGGGTCCAGTTTCGTAGGATTATCCAAGGTGATCATCTCAAGGGGGTGAAATATGCTCGAGGAGGGATCAGGAGAATCGATGAATAGGGTCATGACAGGAAAATAATTTGATAACGAAAAAAATGACATTCAGTTGAGGAGTGAAATTGAGATTTGTGATAAGAAAACCATTTGCTAGATTTGGGTGAAGTGGAAGAGGAAAGAGATGAAGGATTTGGGGAAGGGAAAACTTTGTATAAAGTATATCAAAGGTGACGAGAGAAATTCCATTCCACTGTTGAGGCTCAAAGAAAGGATTGACCTAAGGAAGAGATTTCAAATAAATCAACCTCTATACGTTGAAATAATAAATAATAGATTTAAATTTATCAATTAGTACGTATTTCGAATCTTGAATGTGTAGTTGAATGCATATCTTAGTAAACACCTCAATGTAGTAGAGTTGATAGAGTTGAAACCAACGATAAAGGAAACTCAGACAATATCATGGGGAATAGAAGAGATTATGCAATGCTTGACTAAAGGTATCCCAAGAATCAATAGGGGGAGGGGTGTCCAAAAAATGATCTTAGAAGCTCACCGCCAGATAGGAGGTATCTATTTGGGAATCCCAAAAAGCCTAAGAAATCCCTTCCAATTGAAAACTAGCTGGTTGTAGCTTATGTTCCTTTGTAATTCCTAGGAAGGTCTTGAAATAAGTGGATAAAATATGCACCCAATGATGCAAAAGCGTCGCCTTCAAAGTCAAAGATGAAAGCGTGGAGGTAGGAACATGACATATTAGTGTTTAATTCAGAAGTAAATCGAGTTGTTGAGATATTTTGGGAACAAAATTTTTAAATATGTCGTGTTTGTAAAGTCGTATAGGACTGTAAGGGGTTGTAGATATAGAGTGTTGACTCTTATCTAGCAATAATTGGTAGTTATTGTAAAAGGACAAAGTAGGTAAATGCTATGACTTGATAGGATAGGTTGCAGACATGATGATGAGAGCTCATGGAGCCAGTCCTTATAGAGTTTTGTTGTTGTATTGTAATAAAGAGAATAGAGCATAGACAAAGAGAGAGAGAGATCAGTAGAATAGAATAGAGTAGAAGAAAGATGCAGTGAAGAACTACAATATATATGTAATTTGTTTCATGAATGAATAGAATAGACAGAATTGTCCCAAATCTTGGATTGTGTTCATTTAAATGTGTGATTGAATGAATTTTTTATTATGTGTATATCGTTTATTTCATTTCGCTCATGTATGATTGTTCGAGAAGTTGATCGTATGAGTTCATGACGAAACTGGATAAGTTTCAATTGCTTCTCTTATGAAACTTGTATGCAAGGTGTGCATATCGAATGCAATGAGGGCATCGAACAAGTCTTAGATTGACTCAGAAGAGTTCAGAGAGAGAGTGGAGAAAACTTAGACCAAGTGCAAGGAGTGCACAACGTCAAGAATCCACCAAACATTGAAGAACCAAAACAGAGGAATGTCAGGAGGGAGAGAAGAATTTCTTTTCAAGAAATCCTTCAAATTGAGTTATTGAAATCCCCAAACGCAATGATTTCATGGGAAATCAAAATCCTTTAAGGATAAATCTCAAAACAGATAACACTTTTCATAAGTGTTGACGAGATCCAAGAATCAGACTCGTAGGAGGAGAAAAGGTCGAGACCTTTGAATACTGATAAATCTTCTAAGTCAGAGGAAATCAGAATCTCATGAGAGAGATAGACAGTGGTTTTTGGATCACAGCACAAAGGATAAACAACTTTCTGACCAGAGAAAAGTGCATGATCCTTAGCGCTTCACACACGCAGGGGGGAAAAATTACCAAAGTTCTGAAATCCCAAAGTAGTTTGGGACCATCCATCGTCAAGGAAGATAGGTGGTGCAAGATCCATAGATCTAGAAGTTTGTGGATGAAGAGGAGGTGAAACACCCGAAGTAGAATCCTAACCATTTATCACTACGAGATACATGTGAGCATATCAAAAACTTCGAGAAATCTATTCGAAAGTTTCAGTTGAGATTTGAGACTCCCGAAGCACAAAGATCTGGAGAGACGAAGAAAATCTCAATCGTCAAATTGTTCGAAGTAGATCTCAGTCGTCATATCGTCCGAAGTAAATCTCAAGCGTCAGATCAGTAGATCTCAGTCGTCATATCGTCCGAAGTAAATCTCAAGCGTCAGATCATCCAAAGTGAATCTAGACCGTCTCATCTATAGGAGATGTGGCATGAATCTTTGGACTCCGAGTAAAGTCCCAAAGTAATTCATAACCGTCAGATTAAGAGGAGACGTGGTGTGAATCTGTGGACTCCGAGTAAAGTCCCGAAGTAATTCATAGTCGTTAGATCTAAGACATACATGACATAGATCCATGCACTCTGGGTAAAGACCTGAATAAATCCTCAATCATCATATCAAGTGCACACACGTTAGTGGATTATAGCCTTTGGATAAAATCCATTTGGAAAAAGGGTAAATTTTGATATTTGAGATCTCAGAAGTTCAGAGACTTGAAGGAGATCCTAACCGTTAATCAAGAACATGGCCATAAGACCATTGATCTAGTTGAAATATGAAACACCCGAAGTGGAAGCAGGGTTGTTGATTTAGCAGGACAGGTGTCCGCATATCATCAACTCCAGAAGATTAGCGTATGGAGGAAAGCAGGGTTTGAGACTTGAAAAGTACGACGTCCGGAATCATGAAGGAGATCACATCCATTGATCCAGGAGGGGAAGATCTAGTCCATGGATTTGAAAAGGGCAGATCCAAATTGTCAGTTTAGACATTACCATCAAGATTGGGAGATAGAAGGTCACGTAGCATTCTAGGGAAAAGAGTTTCATGAACTTTAAAATGCTGAGGGCGAGACACAATCTAGACCCTGGTTTTGGAAAGAGGACACATGGAGGCTCAAAGAGAATTATGGGATGAAAACTAGTTTGATACCAAACCACTTTTGGCTACACCCTCAATCACATGGTCAGGAGAGTTCA
>CBVK0102856155.1:0-10761 GCA_900067695.1 Picea abies
TATGTGAAACAATTTACTTCTAGAATCATATCCATCACCAATTTTACCTTTCAAACCAACTGCTGTGATTTTAAACTCATCACCCAAATATGATCCCAAGTCTATTGGTTGTGTTGTTTCTGCAACTGTTTGCCTCCGTTTCCTTTCTTTGAACAACTTCGGTCTCTTATCGGGATGCAATTTCCAAAAATGGTCATTATCATGCCCTTCTTTCTTGCAATGCTTGCAAGAGAGCTTATCTTTCCTTCTTGTCACTAAATTTTCTTTCTTGTCATTCCCCTATCTTTTCCTTCAACCCCCACTTCAGCTATAGTTGGGGGAGGGATTTCACCCCATCACCCTTCCACCTAGATGACTAATGTGGCACAATCCACGATAACTATCTTCATCAATAGCTCTATGTTATTGATTATTGGATCCACTCAACCTTCAAGTGCAGCTCCATAGTCGTCATTAGTTTCTAATTCCTTTATGTTTTGAATGTCATCGATAGGCCTACAAAATGTTTCAACTAGTTCTCAGCAGATCACTCAAAAACCTAACTTATGGGCAAGGAGTTCTTCAACTCCTCTCTAATATTTTCCTTGGGATGGGGGGTATATCCCTCCATCTATCCCCTCGCTTGGAAGCGGGTCATTACCATATTTTTGGCCTAATCCCTTTGTGGGATGGACTGGTCCAATGGGTAGAGGATTTCAATCCTCCATCTTGCCTTCAAATTCTAACCATTTCACATTGTATGATTTTTTTGGGACCAATCCTTTTCCTTTGTCGAGGATGTCGGTAGGGGGAAACCCTTTCCAAAGTCAGTGGAAGCTTGCACAAGGGAATTTACCTTTGCAAGGGATGTCGACAAGGGGAAATCCTTTCCAATATTATGAAAACCATATGGGCGGAAGATTTCCTCCCCTTGTTCAGGGACCTTATGGTTTTTATCAAAACCTTGGCCACTTAGGAAGCTCTTCTTGGAAACCTAGTGTTAGCTACAATCTAAGATTTCCTTTTCCATTTTCTAAACAACCCAGGGATTCAAAACTCGGTAGTTGGAATTCAAGGCCGCAATCGAGGCTTCCCTTTATTGCAACATTAAACTTGCTAGATATATCAAAAATAATGAATGAACCAATGTGCCATGATCCGAATTGGCTGCTAGTCCCCACCAAATTACCCTCGGAAATTTTGAAGTTCGAAGGAAAATATGGTGAGGATACGGGAAATCATGTCATGAAATTTCACCTATGGTGCTTGTCGAATTCATTAAATGATGACTCCATTTGGTTACATATGTTTCAATGCACTCTTATGGGATTTGTTATGAAATGGTACATCGAGCTACAAGGATCAAATTTTTGCACCTTTCACGATTTGGCATTAGTTTTCTTCAACCATTTTCATATTCCATTATGGTACAATGTTAGCATTGATTTATTATCTATGTTATGATGAGACAAGACCACTCACATCTCGGATCACATCCAAGAGTGGTGGAGGCGAAAAAAGACGATCAAGGCCACAATTTCTCTCGAGTTCCTATTATAATGGTTTCTCAAATCCTTGTTTCCTTACATCTCCAATAAGGAAGCCATTTTTAGGGATCATCAGTTGGATCTAATATATTCTTAGTTTGGGATCCTATACAAAATATTGTTGGATGCACTAGGTCATGTATTGACCCTACGAACCCAAAATTTGGACCACATGTCGATGGCATTGTCGGTTCTATCAATAACGCTACCACAGATCTAGTTGCGAGATATATGAAACCAATGACTATTCATCAAAATGTGGTTGGTTAAGTTACAACTTCGACCGTCCCCACCATCCAATTGTTGGATGTACACTTTGTGCAATTGACGAATACAAAGAAAAACCAACAACCTAGAGGAAAGAAGAATGGTAAAGATAAGAAAAGAGGTGGGAAACATAATAAAAACGTTGAATCTGATTCTAACATTGAATGGGGATAAGAAAGAAAACATGAAGGTGAAGTTTCCATGTAAACCTTCTAAAGAAGATCACCTTACACATCAATTCCCCAAAATGGAGGAAGTCCACTGTTGGTTGATGCAACATCAACCTGTTCAACCTGTTGTGTTGACTAACCCATTCCCTTAGGGACAACATATGGTGGTGGGATCTTCTAGAGGAAATGTGTCAGGGGGCACCCAAGGTAAAACCTTTCTATAAGATACTATGTATTTCATCCATATGGTGAGATCAGACATTCATGTGCAACCAAGACTCGGGATTATGGTAACCTTGAGTCGACTTGTAAAGGAAGAGAAACTCCTGAGCCTTATAACTCTCTTCATATAGAGAATCCTAGGGAAGATGCAATGATGTGCATACCAAAGGGTTTGCATAAGAATTCTTCACACAATCCTAATGCTCGAGTTGTGCCCAACTATTTGATTTTTGAGGACTTGGCTCAGACACCTTGTGTGATGTCGATCCTCAAGGCACTCCAGAGTTACCCTGTGCAATGGAGTGCATTTCTATATGCTATAGTAGCTACCGATTCTTTGAGCTTACAGGTAATAAAGTTTGACCCCATTCCCTTAGGGACAACATATGGTGGTGGGATCTTCTAGAGGAAATGTGTCAGGGGGCACCCAAGGTAAAACCTTTCTATAAGATACTATGTATTTCATCCATATGGTGAGATCAGACATTCATGTGCAACCAAGACTCGGGATTATGGTAACCTTGAGTCGACTTGTAAAGGAAGAGAAACTCCTGAGCCTTATAACTCTCTTCATATAGAGAATCCTAGGGAAGATGCAATGATGTGCATACCAAAGGGTTTGCATAAGAATTCTTCACACAATCCTAATGCTCGAGTTGTGCCCAACTATTTGATTTTTGAGGACTTGGCTCAGACACCTTGTGTGATGTCGATCCTCAAGGCACTCCAGAGTTACCCTGTGCAATGGAGTGCATTTCTATATGCTATAGTAGCTACCGATTCTTTGAGCTTACAGGTAATAAAGTTTGACACTATAGACGTCAAGCCTCGCCTTCCATATCACGTTGCCTTTCAAATTAATGTCGTGTATTCCAAGAACGTTATTAGAAGGACTATTGTTGATGAAGGAGCTTTGGCATGTGTGATGTCATTATCTTGTTGGAAATCCATCAACTCTCCTGAGCTCGCTTCATCTCCCAATTTTGTCACCTCTTTCGATGGACACTCTTTTAGTCTATACGATATTATCTTCTCCTCCCCCAACTAGATAGGGAAGGAGAAGATAATATTCTCCTTCCCTATCTAGTTGGGGGAGGGGGAATCATCTCCATAGAAGTGGAAGTGGTTGATGCTCCGCTCAACTACAACCTGTTATTAGGAAGTAGTTGGACACATGCAATGAAAAATGTCATATCTTCAGTCTTCTGAGTTTTATGCTTCCCTCATGAAGGGAAAATTGTAATGATTGACCATATGTCATTCACTCACTCTGACTCCATGAAGGCTACATGATGCACAATCCCATTAATTGGAAACTCTCAAAAGACAACTAAGAGAATTGGTGTTGGGATGTATCCTTATATGATGGGAACTTTTAACTTCTTAGCACCAATTTTGTATATTAATGTTGTTCTTGTTTTCTACCAAAAGTCAAGCTCTTCTATTCCTATGACTCAAGTGAGTTCATTTAGAACAATTTATTTTGCGGATCCTTGGATTTTACCCTCTATGTGTGATTCATAGGAAGGTCTTGCACATGTGGGGATGGCCATGCCATTATTTGCAACTGAGATAGTTTATCAAGCAATTCAACAAGCTACTGTAGATTCTAATACCACTCCTTGGACAGAAGAAGTGGATCTGCTTATGGAGCCCATATGGGCCCTAAATCTTCCAACTCACTCAATTACCTTGATACTATTTTTCCTTTCGATGAGGATATTATCGAGCCAATTGTAGGGATAGAACGATCCTAGGATGACTTACATCATTGGTCTTAGTTCCTCCTAGAACTTTTTTGAGTGGATAAAGGAGAATTTTGATTGAATTTGAGTGGAGGTGTTGATTGCCCCATGAACCCCTTAGCTAAGCATGGTGTGTATGCCGAAGGAAAAATAGAAAATATATCAGAAACAATTCCAATTAACATCTCTAGAATCCTTGGCATTGTGGAGAATGTGTTTATTGGTGTGGTTTGTTCCTCAAAAGATATCTGCACATATATTGCTTTGTTCAAAGAGTTTCACGATGTGTTTTTCTGGTCATGTGAGGAAATTCCAGGCATCAACCCCCGAATAGTTGAACATGAGATTAGAATGTACAAAAAATTGAAACATGTTCGACAAAAGTTACAACCAGTTAACCCGAGAAAGGAGGCAACAATTAAGGCATAGGTAGAGAAACTACTCAAAGATGGTTTAGTCTATCTGGTTGCCCTTACTGAATGGGTGTTTAATCCCATTCTGGTTGATAAAAAAAAGGAACCATTCATGGTTGTATGGACTTTTGGGATGTGAATAAATCTTTTCCTAAAGACAACTTCCCTGTGCCATTTATTGATTAGATTATTGAAAAATGTGCGGGAAGTGAAATTTTTTCTTTTATGGATGGATTTTCTGGATATAACCAGATCCAGATCTAGCCCGAGGATCAACACAAAAAATAATTTATATGTCCTTGGGGTACATTCACGTATCACAAAATGCCTTTCGACCTTAAAATTTTTGAGGATATGATATAGCGAGCTATGTCATTCGATTTTCATGATCTCAAACATATCATCAAAGATTATCTCAACGAGATCATTGGTCTCTCTCAAAAGAGAGTGGATCATCACACTCATCTTAGGCTTGTGTTTGAGAGATGTAGATATTACCACATTCGATTGAATCCTAATAAATGCATCTTCTGCATAATCCCAAGGCATCTATTGGGATTTATAGTTTTCAATAAGGGGATCATGGTCAATCCTTTAAAGCTTGAGGTGATAATTCATCCCCCCCGACAAAATATTCAATAGCTTCAAAGTTTGCAAGGAAAATCCAATTTCCTTCATTGGTTTATAGCTAACTATGCCGACATCACCAAAGGCTTCATGCACTTGTTGAAAAATGGGTTCCCTTTTATTTGGGATGAGTTTGCGCAATGATCTTTCGACACACTCAAAACAAATCTCGTTTCTTCCTCCTTTCTTAGTCCCCCAAATATAGTAGATATTTATTGCTATATCTCGTAGCAACCGAATCCAATTTTTGTATGGTTATAGTTCATGAAGATGATGCACTCCAAGATCACACCATTTACTATCTCAATCATGGTCTGATGGGTCTTGAACTTAATTACTCGCACGTCAAAAATATTGGTTTGGTAGTTGTGAATGTTGTTTAGAGGCTTAAACATTACATTATTTTCATAAGAATACTATAGTTGCTGATGTTGATCCATTTCAATATGTCCTAAAATGACGAATAATTAGGGAAATTACAATAAATGGATTGTCATATTGTAGGAGTTCAATTTGGACTTTGTGTCTGCCAAGTCCAAGAAATCGTTAGTCTTCACTGAATTCATGTCAAAGTTTCCCATGGAGGGTGAGGACAATGTTATTATGAACTCATTTCTAGATAAGCGTATCTTCCTTATCTCTTATAGTGATCCTTGGTATGGGGATATCCTTGTATATATCCATACTTTGAATTTCTATCTTCATTATTCATGAGATGAACAATGTCATATTCGCCACCAGGTGAAGAATTATATCATTATCAATGACACTTTATATCATAGGAGAGTTGATTCGATCCTCAATCATTGTTTAACTCATGAGGAAGCAAATATTGTTCCTAATTATTTCCATAGTGGATCATGTGGTGGTCACCTTTCTAGGCTGGAAACAACCCAAAAAATCATGCATGTCAAATAATTTTGGTCGATGATATTCAAAGATTATGTTTGGGTGGTCAAAATATGTCACCCTTGTCAGATATTTTCTAGAAATATGTGGGCGCATCATGCTCCTTTTTTTCATTCATCACCATCGAACCCTTCACCAAGTGGGGGATAGATTTCATGACATGCCACCCACCCTCAATTAGGGGGCATTGTTACATTATCATGGTCGTCGACTATATTACTAAGTGGGTAGAGGCCATGCCTATGTTTTCTAATGATGGTGATACTACAACGCTATTCATTTTTCAATCAAAATTTTACAAGGTTTGGGGTTCTAAAAGAGATTGTCACTGACCATGGCAGTCACTTCCAGAATCAAATGATGACAAAATTAACATCAAAATTGGGTTTCAAGTAGGAGCATTAATATCCTTATTATCCTTAGGTGAATGGTCAAGTAGAGGCTAACAACAAATCACTCAAGACCATCCTTGAATTAAATGTCAATGTGAGTAAATCAAACTGGTATATGATTCTTTACTTGACATTATGGGCATGCCAAAATTTGGTAAAGAATGCTACAAGATTATTTACTTTCCTACTCATTTGTGAGGTGGAGCCAATTTTGTTAATTGAATGTGAAATACCTTAACTAAATATTACTATTGAGCTTCTTCCTAACTTGACAGAGTTAGAAGTGCACCTTGTTCTCTTGGAACATCTTGATGAGCAACGTCATGATGCAGACAAAGTGAAAGAGGCACCCAAAAAGTGTGTTAAGAGTCAATACGATAAGTTTGTCCACCCAATGATATTTTCTTAGGGATACTTTGTCTTAGTCTAAAATCAAGATAAGGATGCTTTAAGGGCAGACAAGTTTAATTTGATGTGGCATGGTCCTTACATTGTAAGACATTCCTTATGGAAGGGAGCTTATGAGCTATCGAATTATAAGGGTAATGTGTTATTGGAGCCTAAAAATGGGCTCTACCTCAAGAGGTACTACACTTGAGAATCAATACTCAGGCGTCTATCCCTTTGTAATTACTTTATATTGGTAATGTTTAGGTCTAGTGTAGTTCATTTTATTTTCATTTCACTTTGCTTATGGCACTTCTTCTTGGTTGGCATATATCACTAGAGTATTCGGTCTTCATAGGATTCATGGATGGCACTAGTTGTCACACTCAAAACCTTTCCTCTACCACCTGGGTGATTTACTTGCTGTTGGGCCAAGTGGTAACTTTCATAGGTTCTTTTCTGGGGCCAAAAAAAAAATGTGGCTGAGTATAGCATCGTGTTCAAGATTCTTAGAGATTCCATTTTACATGGTATTGTGTATTTCAAAGTTCATCTAGATTCCTAATTGGTAGTGTCGTGGTTGAATGGTGAGTAGCATGTTCATGACCATACGCTTCTTAAATGATTCCTTCATGTACGTCTTCTAAAACGTTCTTTTGATTACATTGCATATGTTCACTTTTCTAGGAGTTCTAATCTAATATCCGATGCATATGCTAATTATGTGTTAGAATGGAATTTGTTTCATAAATAAAATTATAAGCACACACATATATACATGTATATAAAAGTGCTCCATATTTTCACATAATAACATAAGTATACCGAGGAAAAAAGATGTGTGTGTGTGTGTGTGTGTGTGTGTGTGTGTCTGTATATATTACTTTTATATTCATTAAGTACAAAAACATGGGTTAATGTTACAAAATTGGGCTTCTAGCCCCACATGTTTATATCTATACACTAGTAAAATAATACATAAGATCTATGTCGAGGGCCCTAATTGCACATGAGTGTCTCGGTAACATACTACGACATTTGCATTTTGGTTTACTTCTTGAGATTTCTATAAATACAATCAATACAAATTTAATAACTTGATTTTTTTTTTAAAAGTGATTACCTATCTCACCCATTGCAACATTAGGTGGGATGGGCATATCAAGGTCCTGAATGAATTTTATCCCTTCATAGGGATAATCATCGACGACAATGATCTACCATTCCCACCAATGGAAAAACTCTTCATCATACGGGATTGAAAGGCACCCATGCCCAGTCGCCGTATGAGTGTTGTCCAATGTGTCATACACATCTCTCTAAGACTGTGTGGTTCCATGCTAACCCTAGGACTGATAGCAGACACCCTCTCAAAAAAGAAGGTGCAAAGTATACTATTGTACCTAAAGTTTTTCATTTTTCCCTACTTGCACTCAGTCAATTGAGTCTCCATGCATTTGATCAATGATGAGCTCCAATCATAAATTCTATATCTCAAGCACTCCACTGTGTAATACATTTGTGGTTTGGAGGCTTGGTGTAATGCGACTAATCTTGATATCCCAACGATAGTCAAAAGTATTATATTTAAGCTTAGACTTTCTATGTTTTAGATTGGGGACCTGGATCCCAACCCTTTTTTCCCCTGGAGTGTAGTAAATGGAAATGTATTCTTCAATAGTCATTCTTCCTCCTCCTCATGTTTGGAGGTTGACTATGTCACCTCGTCTTGAAAGTCTCATGATAAAGTAAATTTTATCCACCTCTATCTTAAGATTTTTTCCATTGAGCATAAATGCATTTGCATCCAGCTCCCAATATTTAATTAGAAGTTGCAGTAATGTTGGATCATCCATGCTTGCACACAAATTTATTAATGTGAGGGGGTTGAATACCCAAGGTTCGTCCATAGTTGACCAAAAAAACCCAAAGTCGTCAACATATCTATCCTCAGCCAAAGACTGAATTAGGTCTCATCTGATATGCCATGAGGATCCCATGAGGATCATAAAGACCATTTGGTCTTTTTTCAATAATGATGAAGGTCTAATTGCACAAAATTCTATCCAAGTTGGCATTCAAACAATCCATTGAAAAATACTTAACAACTAACAATATGCAACAACACACACACATTCAATTGAGACATGAGTAACACATCATAGGACCATAATCTATGCAGCTTTATTATCGTCATTCCATCATCACAAACATACATTAAGCAACTCATAAATTGACAACAACATGGCCTTTATCTCTTATACATTTTTCCAGTGGTACATTACACAATTCCATGCACTTTCTTTTAGACTATGCAATGGTGGAAAAATCAGACTTATAACTAAATACATTACAAAACATAGGCTCAGAGTGAGTTCAATGGACACAATACCCAAAACTATCAAAACAACAACCAACTGACTAATGAGCTAACTCTCTTTTTGTTGTTATTGCTCCCTTTTATCTACTTCTCAACTCTGGCACTCAGTCACTTTTAGTTCTTCCCCACTTGCTCTTCTGACTGCTAGTCCCCACATGCTTCTGCCACTCGCATGCATTCCACATAGCCTCTTTGTAATCGTGGCAATCTCAACTACCTTTCCATCTCATCTTCTTTTTGATCCAGTTCCCTCATGCTGCCTGTAGTAATAATTCAAGGAGATTTCCCAAATATTATTTTCTTGATTCTAGTGTGCATGTAATGCCTTCTTTATTTTTGGTTTGCATCACAAAATGCATATCAAATTGCATTGGAAGAACTTGAATTGACACACAATAACAAAAATTGATCTGGCACACACATCTTTTGTCACCCCTTGCACAACTACTTGAGCACACACAAAACTGGAATAGGCATGAAAAACTTCATTTGTTTGTGTGCGCATGATATTTACCCAAAAATTTGGGTTCCAACAAGCCCCCACCACTCTTATTTTGCACGTCCTCAAGCCAACTGCCTCATGGAGTGATTGATGCAATGGATGAAATAATCTTCACGAGTTCTTGGACGAGCTCCATGAATTGGCGATCAGGCTCATTGAGGTTTCCCTGTAGTTCCTTGGTGAGTTGAACAACCACATCTGCATTAGCTATTATGACATGAGGAACTGTCAAATCCCTTGTTTCCATTTTCACGATCAAGGGGATGGAAGCGTCCTCAAGCCAACTGCCTCATGGAGTGATTGATGCAATGGATGAAATAATCTTCACGAGTTCTTGGACGAGCTCCATGAATTGGCGATCAGGCTCATTGAGGTTTCCCTGTAGTTCCTTGGTGAGTTGAACAACCACATCTGCATTAGCTATTATGACATGAGGAACTGTCAAATCCCTTGTTTCCATTTTCACGATCAAGGGGATGGAAGAAACCATCTATTAACTAGGTATAAAATATTAAGGTTTTATTGGTCGCAGTAGTGATGAGCTATGATATTCTTTGATGCTAAGCTCGAGCTACAATAATCTCTTTTATTTTGGATGCAATAGTTTCCATCACAATCAAGCTCTCTCCTAGAGGTATAAAGACCAAGCTACTCTTCTACTATGCACCTCAACCTCAACTGTGTGAACTTGATCATGGATATCAATTAATTCTAGGGGGGTTTGTAAATGGGTCCACAAGGTGATGCTATGATCAACCACCCTAAAAAAGTCTCTCAATCTACTTCGCCCATCCCAAACAACGACTTCTGTTATTGCAATCTTCTTCTGTAATTATGTTGTTGCAACCATAATGGTTCCTTCCGTTCATCGAACATGGAGTTACTATCCAATCCCTTCCATGAGATGGATGGTACCACCTTTTATCCAAGCCGTTGAAGACATTATTTTGGATGTCGATCAATCATTATAGGCTTAATTCTAAGATTTTTGCCAACCATCGAAATTAAATCCTCCATTATTCTAAATCAGTAAAATCGTCTTTCTGTCAATGAAATTAATGATCCCATTTTCTTGAAATTGGACAAAGTTGACGCGATGTAACTATCTGTCATATCGATCATTATTATCACAAATATTTCATTGACTGTCATATTTCATTGCTGATGTTTCTAGTGTGTGATGTTGCTCCTCTCGAAGTTTGTGATGTTCTTTTGGGCCAA
>CBVK0102856174.1:0-15095 GCA_900067695.1 Picea abies
TTACATTTGACATCAATCATAAATCAATCAATATAATCAATCAGTCACTTGACATCATTCAATCAATCAAACCATCAGCATCAATGACAACATGATCCAACATTCATGTCAACACCAATTACCAATTATTGATGTTAACATGTAGATAAGGCATTCTCTACATCAATAGTCAATGTGACTATCTCTTCCCATCAATAATTGTCAATCCCATCAATGGATAATCTCTCCTCCTTTGACATCAATGGCAAAGGGCCATTCTCCCCTGGGGTTGCTCCCCCTGCTTGAACTTTCCTTGGGGCTGCTCCCCCTGTCTGAATGCCTTTGATATTCCTCGGAATAATCTCTCCCATTTTGAACAAGGGATATCACTCTAATGTAATGGTGAAGATACATCACTCATACTCCCCCTGTGACCATTGCCCCCCCTAAAATTATTCTTCTGTGTTCTTTCTTCAAATATAGGGCTCTTTTCTAGGTATGCATCTAATAAATATCTCCTCCTAGAATCATGGGAAGAAGAATGACTCCCCCTATGGGTATGTCTCCCCCTATCTCCTCAAACTCATGTAATACCAAACATCATGAAGAAAATGACATGTCAACAATGAAATAAAGAATCATGAGAAAAGTATCAACCAAGTACATCATGTACCAGAATGTGTGCTCATCATGCACAACACCCATGTGCATAAATCATGTACATCATACAATGTGCCAAAATATATCATCCATGGAATGTATCAACCATATGCCTCTATCAATATGTCAACATGTGCATCTATCAATATGCCAACCATGTGCATCTACCAATATGTCAACCATGTGCATCTACCAATATGCCAAACACGTTTCATATCAATCATGATATATCTCCATCATGAACCAAGTACCATAACCATGTATCTCAAACAAATACCAATTGTTGTGATAATCAAGTAATACCAATGGTGTACTATAATCAAGCATATTTCATATATGAGTGTATAAACATGTATCACCACTTGTACCAAGAAAGTACATCAACCATGCACCAATACCAAAACATGATGAATCCTTATACATTTATGCCAAATCCTCCATAAAGTATGTGCCAATCAAAATGTTATTAGGTGCCTCTACCAATGTACTAGAAATGTACCAATCATGTACATCAATAAATCAACATCAATCCTCCATTCACTACAACAAAGACTAAGCATCCAATAGCACATGTGATAATAGTATTCTTCAATAGATCAATGACATCTCTAGCTAGCATCATCAAGATATATCACATGAACAAGGTGCCATAACTTCACTGCCATAACCAACATTGTTCTTCAAGAGAAAATGCATCAATCCATACTCATGAGTTAGTGCCATGCATCCGAGATGGATTTTTATCATCACCTTACATAATCCAATATAGAATTATGAAAACCTGCAGCAAACAATGTTAGAAACTATAATAAACTATGTCAGACCCTGCATCATAGATTTATACCATCACATCAATATGCAACCCCTGTGCGTAGCATGTTTCCCTAGTCTTTAGCACATATACGTGGCCTACTGCACAACAACTTGCGTATGTACGTGACCTATTCAAGGTCAGAATGTGTATGTACATGACTGATACCATTGTCACCTATGTATTCTTTGGTAGATGACTTACTAGATATTCCCTTAAGGATTCCATTCTGCTCTGGTTGCTCAGTCTTTTTCACCCACTTTTGAAGGTGTCCCTGCTTCTCAGAACTTGAGCTCTGAGCATCCATATTTTCAAAGATGTCTCCCTTCCTTACTTCGTTCCTTTTTCTAGTCATGCTATATGAATTTCTCATCATGGACCTTCTTCTTGTGTTCCAACAATCCTGGGATTTGTGGCCAAATCCACTACAATTGTAGCATCTAATGGTGTTACAGTGAACAACAATTTGTCCTACTTGATCACATCTCCAACACCTTATGGTGTTATGAAATCTTCTTTAATTTCTCCTTGCATAATATCTTCACTCCAAATCTTTGTGACCATATTCATTACATGAATAACATTGACCATGAAAAATGCTTTCATACCTTTGCTTTGGTGTCCATCTTCTTTGAGATGTAACAATGGCTTTTTGATGTCTTCCTTGCTTGGTTCTTTTGAAACTTTCCTTGCCTTGTGTAGATGGTTGTTTTTCAACATTGTCTTCATCCTTTGATGGACTTACTTCATGCTTCATTGAGGTTCTTTCTTCAGCATGTGCAACTTCTCCTTTGTATCCAAGACCTGATTTATCATATGGTGATCTTTGACTTTCTAGGATCTCATTCAAGATTTGTGAGCTATTCAAGATTTCTTTTATTTCTCTACCTTCTTTCTAAGGTCAACAAATTCAGCTTCTAACTTATAACTTGACTCTTCCTTTTCATTTATTTGATCCTTCTATAGTTCCTCTACCCTTTTGGTTTCTTCAATTTGGGTCTTGAGATGAACAATAGTTTCAAAACATTTACTAATCTCATCATCTACCTTCTTATCTTCTTTTTCATTCCTTAGTCTTGTGATCTCTTCTTCCTTTTATTCTAATTGAGTCTTATTGCTCTCTTCTTGGTTTCTGAGCATTCCTTTTAACTTCAAGATGTGCTTTTGACTCTTCTTAATAAACTTCTTAGCGTTATCCGAAAGATATTTATAGTCTATATAATAATGATCATTACTATATTTATATAAACCCTCTCCAACTTTATTTTGAAGTTATAATAGATATTCTTCTATTCTTTCCATGGGATAACTACCATCAATCTCTACACAAACTATTTCTAGATTTTCTTCTTCACTTGTAGAGAAAAATTCAACATCATCACATTTTGATTCATTGCAATCAAGAGTCTTTGCAGATTCTTTACCTTCATTTGAAATACCTTCGAGATATTCCTTTTTTCCAATATCATCAATTGATCCCTTTCTTTCATTTGAAATGTCTTTAAGATCTTTGATGATCTTGATGGAGTGGTCTTCAATATCTTCCTTCTCCTTATTTCTTTGATATGTCTCCTCTAGCTTTAGCCATAGATCCTTGGTGGAAGTGCATTGTCCCATGCTTTCTTTGATAGGGCTTGAGAGTCCACTAAGAATAGTCTTGAGAGATAATGCATCATTCTTATTTCCTTCCCTTTGAGTTGCATACTTTGACTTGTTCTTCAATGAAACTGATCCACCAATGGCTGCCTTCCAAATAGTCACTCCCATTTCCTTCAAATGTACTCTCATCTCTATCCTCCAAGTATAATAGTTTTCCTCATCAAGGATTGGAACTTCATCATCCATTTGTGTGTGTTTATAGATCTCCTCCAACATTTTTAAGGATTATATTGAAGGCCCACTCTGATACCAATTTTTGGACACACCTACCACACTTAGAAGGGGGGGTGAATGAGTGTGGGGCACATTTTTCCAAAACTCCCCTCTTATACAAAACTCATTAGTTAGAATTCAATATTTACTCATTACTCATTGTTTTCATTTATAACCAGTTAGATGTGAACACATATCAGCAACATATATTAGCAATATATCATCAACAAGTCATCACCACAAGGAACACAAAGAACACAAGATGTATGTACAATTTTTCTTTTTATTACGGACTACAATCCTTGGGGTTTATCAACAACAACTGAATAGAGTACAACTCTACAAGAGCACCAACTCTATAATGCAAGACTCAACTTACACCCTCAAAACCAATTGATATGAGGCAACAATCCTCCACAAATATCAATCTGTCACAGGTACGCGACCTGTCAGTAGTGCAACATGCATATGTACACACCCTACCAGTAGTACAACCCATGTGTATACGTGCCCAAGAAGTACTACATCCTGCATATATTATCTGAGCTTATTAGGGTTTTTTATCTTCATCGTGAACTCAAATCTTCTGCAACCTACAATCAATTTTTCTTCTAATGTTCACTATCCAAACTGACCCATAGCAAGTCACAATGCATCCAAGCTATCAAATATCTTATTGATTCTCCACAACCAAACAATATGAATGCTAATTAAAACATGCATAAGAAACTAGGATACCATAGTAATCATATCACCACTGAATCACAAGAGTACTACTCACTCCATCAACCAACATAAACCACATCACAGTAGCTATACAAAGAATGTCCTAGGAATTCACAACACAACAAGCAATAACATACATCAAGACAATAATGTAACCATACCAATGACTCAGTGACAAATTTGAGCCCATAGAATGGAGATCTGGAACCTTCTTCAGTCTTCAACAACCAGTCGTCAGTTCAAAAACAAATCTTCATGATTTTATCCGTTGTACCCATGTTTGTATGCACCCTGGCCCATTACAACCCACGTATACCTCATAAACTAGGGTTTCTTAAGCTTCGAGACTTTTTCCGTCAAGATCTCAGACATTGCCGAAACTTTGATGCATCCATGAGATCCTACTCATGCTCTCTCTCTCTCAGAATAGATCTTCAATCATGCTCAAGGGATATTCACCTAAAAAGTACATTTCACAAGAGATCTTTTCCTCTAATTTATACTTCTCCAAATAGCATATTCTAGGTCACTTAACCCACTTCTAGGTCACTTAACCTATTTTCCTTATTTTAGGGTTAACCACTTTCCCTAAATAGAAAGTTCTCCATTACTTTATCATGTAAATATTTCTCCTTGACTTTATCACCTCACTTTATCATTTAAATAACCTTCTTTGATTTTGTCACTTTATTTTATAATTTAAATAATCCACCTTAACTTTGTCAAATAATAATTTCTTCTTTACAAGCTCTGTAATATCCCCAGGCTGCACCCAATTGTAATGTAAATGAAAATGTACTTAAGCTTGTAAGTTGTTTTGATATCATTTTTGTGTGCACCTTTCATGGAATAGTGCACACTTGTACTGCGCAGTAAAATGAGGAAGTGTGCACATTCTAGGATACCGCACACAACATCTTAAGTGCGTGCGATTGTGGGGACAACAAGCCTTTGTGTATATGCTATTTTTTATAGGCTGGTGAGACAATTATTATAAGCTCAGATGCTTATGTTTTGATTAAGCCGAGGAGCCAAGATGTTAAAGGCCAGTGCACATGTTTTTGTATATGTTTCATAAATAATATTAAGTACATCATTGCGCGGACACCGACCACGATAAAAGAGATGGGGGACTAAACTCTACTAGTTAGGGAAAGGGAGGGGCCTAAAAGTTAAGGAAAGGGCTAAGATAGGGAGCTTAAGACAAAAAGGAATATTATATTAATATTTCTTAAATCATAAAGTATGGATAGTTATTTTATCCTAAGTTCTAAAGTTGGGGACAAGTGGACCAAAGTAGCTCCCAACATGACAAGTGTCAAGTTGGGGACATGCATACATATTGTTGGGAGTTATTTCATTTCCTATCATATTTTCCATCATTCAGGTATCATTCAACCATTATTCCATGACCATTCACAACATTTAGATATACTTGTACCTTCATGTCACTATACCTGAACATGTATCCATACCCATTTTGTGTTGGTGTATCTAGTTAGCTTGGGATATTGACTGAAGAAGCGGGTTGTTAGGACCATGGGATATTGAAGAGGTGGGTTGTCAGGCCCGTGAGCAATTCTTTGGGTGAGAGAATTGTTGGGGATTGATTTCCTGAAGGTGTTGAGCTACAACTACAATGTTTCAAGACTTCCTGTCTGGCCTGTTTCTGAAGCCTAGAAAGGAAGTGGGCTAGCCAAAGGACTATTGAGAATAGAAGGGGCACACTTCCTGGGTGGGACAGGCATGTGGGGAATGAGGGACTGTAAGCTGTTAGTTTTATTTGGCACTTGAGACAGAGTCTTTCTTGTTGTCTATGAGCCTTTAGCCCAGTTAGGAATCCCTTTACTCGGGTGGAGTTTAGTCCCATCTTGGGGCTGACTCACTGTTGAGAGTGATGAACAATGTGGTCTAACATTGGGAGGTTCGTGGAAGGTCTGCATGTAGTTGGTGACATTCTTACCAAGATAAGTGCCAATTGCGTGATAAATTTACATGTTGTATTGTTATTTACATGCTTATTTTTATGGGTTGTCATATGTGCGGTTATAACTATTTTTATTTGCATGGGTATTTCCTATATATGCTACATGTATATGTTTACTGTTATTTCAGTGTGAATCTTTGTATTTACAGATGTATTTGTATGTTTACATTTTATATATAATGCTTCCGCAAGAGTTTTGTGTGTGTATATTTTGATTACATGCAACTCAAAAACATTTATGTGGCATAGATCAGTTGGATGTTGGGTATGTTACAATATGTTCCATAGAGAGAAAAATAAGAGTTCTCTGGCATAACGTGGCCCGACATGGATGGTCGGGGACGTTACAATATGGTATCAAAGCTTCAATTTTCAACACTGAGCCTAGATGGGCCGATAAAGTTTAGGTGAAGTGAAATGTCACAAAGGATTGATTTGAAGTGGCCAAATTTCAAGTTTCAGAGCATCCATGGTAAAAAGTAACAACAATTGGGAAGAATTGGGAAAAAACCCAAATTTTTGTTGTTAAATTCAGGGAAAATTGAGAAATTCAGCCAAGAGATGAGATATTCCCGATGTAATATCTGTTCTAGCAAATCCAGATCTAGAATGGGTTGAATTTGAAGTTACAGTGAAGCCATGATAGATGGTGCGAGTTTAGTGGTTAAAATTATCAATTCATGAATTGATTTTGGGTAAATTCGTTCTAGAAATGTCAACCCACAACGATTTGTTGTTGTAGAGATTGATTTGGTGTTATTAGGGTGAAATTGAATAAATTTCATGGTTGTTGAATCTCTATGGTAAATTGGGGAAAAAGTTGAACAAAAGCCCCAATTCCTGCAACAGAATTCACAAGGAGTTGATGCGCATAAAAATGAATGTGCATAGGTGGGTGCACTAAAATGCATGATGCATAGTGAAAATCTTTAGATATGTAAGAATTGGGCACTACGTAGAAAAATGTTAATGTGTGGGTGCTTGCGCTAAATTTTGGAGCCGCACGGAAAATTGTTTGTGTGTGGGTGTGCGTACTAAATTTAGCATTGCAAAGTGTGCATATGCATAACAAGTGTGAGTGGTGTGCACACTCACAATAATGGCGTGCATGGTGTGTGCAGTATTTGCACAATGCAGTGGAATATGGTAGTTGCGTGCACAATGTGGGTATATGTTGTTGCACGACAATTTAGTGAATAGCACGTGCAAAGTATTGGTGTGCAGTGGGGCGTACTAAACATTGGCATGGTGCAGCATGTCGAGTGAAATGCACATGGAATATTAGCAGGTGGTACAAAAAACTGTGTGCGTTGGATATTGGTGCGCGGTACCAAAACTATGCACGGTGAATATTGGTGCGCGACACAAAAGTAGTGCACGCAAGTTATTGGCACGACAGAGAAGTGATACAAAATTGTTTTAAGGTGCACGAAGCACGATTTACCTTGTTTTTTTGTCGTGCATGATGAATATGGGTGTACAGGTTGAAAATTGTGCACGCAAAGTCATTATGAAGGCAAAGAACAATAGAAAACTGGCGTTTTTCTGTGACGTTTTATATCATTTGAACATCATCTTCCAACGCATTTTTGAGGGCCTTAAGAGCATTTTTAGCAACTCAAAAACCACGTGATAGAGGTGTATTGAAGGTATCTATGCAACTCAAATAAAATAACTTGGATATAGATTTCTAATGGTGTAAACCATTTGTCAAACAAAGATTTTATGAGAAATTTACAGCATAAATAGTGGAGGGTAAATTTTAAGACCCATCTAACTTCAAAGAACCATATCTTTCTACTCCAAAATTAGATTGAGGCACAAGAGAAGTCAATGGAATGATATTGAACCATAGAATACACTCCAAGAGCCGAATTAAATTTCCAGGAATGTTAAAAGTGTTTAGTATGTAAAAGAAGGTACCTGTAGCATATCAATTACAATATGGTATTTTGGCCTGGAATTTCAGCAGGTTGTAACTAGCAGCCTGGAACCCAGAAAAAGGTGAAACTTGGACAGAATGTCCATAATATGTATATTAAGAAAAAAAAATGAGCTCCTACGAAAAATCCAATGGAGTAGGTACGAAATTGCATATTTACAGCACAGAGTTGTGCCTAGTTGAAAAAAAAAGAACAAAGAAATTAATGGAAAATTTTCAAATAGCCATAACTTTCTACTCAGGATTCAGAATTGAGCATGGGAGTAGGAGTTGGAAAGGTATTGGATAGTGGAATCTAATTATCCACCCAGAAAAATGATCTGGGCATTCAATTTTCCAGGAAATCATAAGAGAGAGTTCTGATATATTATTGAACCAAAATGGTTCATAATTTTCATGAAATTGTTGAACACAGTTAGCCTGACAAAGTTTTGGTTGCTACACATTTTACAGAGTTAACAACAACTAGATCAAATCAAAATCATCAAAAATTCCATAGTAATGGAAGAGGCACAGGGGAATTACAGTCAGGAGGATTATATTAGAGGGATGGATGTCCATTTGGGCATTGAAGGAACAAACTCCAATGGACATGTAGATGAAAGGGATAAAATCATGAATATGGAAGAGACCATTAAAAATTTGCAGAAGGATGTCCAAAGGCATAAATACGATAATGAAAGGTTTATGAAAGACAAGGAGAAACATGATGACTTCTACATGAAGTATTGCAAATCTTGAACCGAATAGAAAAAGAAGTTGGATAAGGAGAGTGGCTCAAGGAAATCAGGTAGTCACAAGCCTTCTGATGAGAAAAGAAGAGCAAGAAGTGTTAGCAAACATCACCATCACTCCTCGAGGAATTCCAATAAGAGAGCACATAGCAACTCAAGTCCATCCCCTATCAGGAAGCATAAGAGGTCCGGGGTGGATGAGCTATGAGGAGAAATGAACAAAATCAAACCTCCTACATTTGATGGTGAGCACAAGAAGGATGAAGATGCAGAGACATGGTTGTTGGGAATGAGAAAGTATTTTCAATTACCTAATTATTCTTCTCATGCAGAAGGTATAATTTCCATCTATCAACTCAAGGGAAAGGCATCCATGTGGTGGGATCAGCTTGTCCAAGTGCAACACATTAAAGAGAAAAGTGTTACTTGGAGGGAATTCAAGAAATATTTCGAAAATAAATACTTGACTAAGAGATATTATGACAAGAAAATGAAAGAGTTATTTGAACTCAAGATTGGGATTATGACAATAGATGAATATGAAAGAAGATTTTTAGAATTGGTAAAGTATCTCTTTCATCAAGGATGAGACAGTGAAGATTCAAAGGTATTTGAGTGGAGTGCCATCATTCATTAGTGACAAAATAAAGTATGATGATCCAAAGACATTGGAGGAGACCATAAGGTGAGATAAATGCCTATATGATCAACAAAAATCAAGGCCAACTTTCCAAAAATCTTGGGAAGACAAAAAGAAGTTCAATATGGATCAGAGGAAGAAGGGGTCTAAGCCACCATTCTTCAGAAATAATCCATAGGGAGAAAAAACTCCTAGAGAACCTAGAACAATTGAGGTAGGGGATCAAAGGCCAAGGCAACCACCTATTCAATGTTGGGGTTGTAAAGGAGATCATATGTACAAAGATTGTCCTCACAGAGATGAAAAAGTGAGAACTGTTCACAATGTACAACAAGTTGAAATAGTGGAGGACATCAGTAAAAATGTGCCAAGGATCTATGCATCCCTGGACAATAGAAAATAAGAGTATCAGTCACATATGATTGAAGTGGAAGGTATGATTAACAACCAAACCATTGCTATTTTAATTGATTCGGGATATATTCATAGTTATATAGATCCTAAGATGGTGGAAATTTTGCATTTGCCAAGAAGAAAGCATGGAAAATATTGGTTGGTGTAGCTGGATACTGGAGCCAAAAGAAAAGTTAATGATATGGTTAAGTCATGTCTTATGGAGATGAATGGGCTGAACACTAGGGAAGATTTGAACATTTTCCCTTTAGGTTCCTATGACTATCTAATTAGGATGGATTGGTTGGAACAACATCATGCCATTCTAGACTTCCATAACAAGGAATTTACTTTCTTGGATGAGGAAGGGAACCTAAGGATAATGCAGGGAAGTAACCATCAGAGAAATTTCAGCATTGCAGCTAAAGAAATGTTACAGAAAAGGCTGTCAAATATTTGCAGCACATATGGAAGAGACACCTAAAGATAAGGTGCCAAATTTGGAATATCACGTAGTCTTGGAAAAGTTTGAATATGTCTTCAAGGAAGTACCGGGACTACCCCCAAAGAGAGATATTGATTTCTATATAAATTTAATGCCTGGAGTAGCTCCAGTGTCAAAGACTCCTTACAAAATGAGTACACCAGAGTTGAAGGAGTTGCAAATGAAGCTTGAAGAACTTCTGAAGAAGGGGTATATATGCCCAAGTGTGTCACCTTGGGGTGCCCTAGTATTGTTCATGAAGAAGAAAGATGGGACATTAAGATTGTGTATTGATTTCAGACAGTTGAATAAAGTGACTGTAAAGAATAAATATCCTCTACCAAGGATTGATGATCTCTTTGATAAATTGAAGGATGCCAAGATATTTTCAAAGATAGATCTAAGTTCAGGATACCATCAGGTAAGGATTAAAGAGGAAGATATCAACAAGACCTCCTTCAGGACAAGGTATGGTCATTATGATTTCATAGTGGTGCCATTTGGGTTGTCAAATGCACCAATGGTTTTCATGTGCTTAATGATGGTGTTTTCTGAGAATATTTAGACAAGTTTGTCATTGTCTTTTTGGATGACATTCTTGTATATTCCAAGTTAGAATAAGAGCATGAGAATGATTTGAGAATGGTGTTGCAATTATTAAGGGAGAATCATTTGTATTCCAAGTTGAGAAAGTGCTCATTTTATCAAAATAAAATTCATTATTTGGGGAATATCATTTCAAAGGATGGGATAACAGTGGATCCTGAGAAGATAGAAGCCATTAGAGAATGGGAAGTGCCAAAGAATTTGATAGAGGTGATATCATTCATGGGCCTTGTGGGATACTATAGGAGATTTATTGAAAGATTCTCAAAGATTGCACACCTAATCACTTCCTTGCAAAGAAAAGGTGTGAAGTTTCAATGGACTTTGGATTGTGAAAAGAGTTTCCAACACTTGAAAGAGTTATTAACAAGTGCTCCAATACTATGGATTGCAGACCCAAATGAATACTTCATTGTATGCATAGATGCATGTAAAGAGGGGCTTGGTGGAGTCCTCAGTCAAAATGGGTTTGTTATATGTTATGAATCAAGGAAGTTGAAGGAACATGAAAGACATTATGCCACTCATGATTTGAAGTTGGCAGCCATAGTGCATGCCTTGGAAATGGAGACACTACCTCATGGGGAAAATATTTGAGCTAAGAACAGACCATAATGGTCTGAAATATTTATTTGATCAGCCAACTCTAAATGCTAGGCAAAGCAGATGGTTAGAATTTCTAAGTGAATATGACTTTGATATAAAGCATATCAAGGGGAAAGAGAACAAAGTGGCTGATGAACTCAACAGAAGAGTGCATGAATTGCATGATACATCCATTAGCATGTACCAATCAGATTTGAAAGACAAAATTACAGATGTTGCCAAATCATATTTGCAATACAAGGAATTAGTGGCAAAATTACAACAAGGTATTTTGCATCAGAAAATTGAAGATTACAAGCTAGATAATGATGAAATTATCAGGTATAGGGGAAAATTTTATGTACCAAATTCCCAAGAGTTGAAAAATATGATATTGAGAGAAATGCATAATGTCCCTTATGCGGGGCACCCAGGATATTAGAAAATTGTTGCAACTGTCAAGAGCCAATATTATTGGCCAGGCATGAAGAAAGAGGTTGATGGTTTTATTAAATGTTTGGAATGTCAAACAGGAAATTCTGAGCATAGACACCCAGCTGGTTTGCTACAACCATTACCCATTCCTGAGTGGAAATGGGAAGTTGTAACAATGGATTTCATCACCAAACCTCCCAGAACAAACAAGCAACATGATTCTATCATGGTAGTGGTGGATAAGCTTAGTAATGTTGCCCATTTTGTTCCAGTTAAGATCACTCACAAGGAAACCAACATTGTTGATGTTTATATGAAGGAAATTGCTAGATTACATGGCATACCCAAGACTTGGGTCTGACAGAGATCCAAAATTTACCTTGAAATTTTGGAAAGGATTATTTAATGGATTTGGAACAAATTTGAATTTTAGTACAGCGTATCATCCAAAATCGGATGGACAAACAAAGAGGGTGAATCAAGTGGTTGAAGATATGTTGAGGATGTATGTGATGGATAAACCATCAAAATTGGAAGACTACCTACACTTGGTAGAATTTTCTTATAACAATGGGTACCAAACATCTCTAAAGATGAGCCCATTCGAGGCACTTTATGAAAGAAAGTGCAACACACCAGTAAGTTGGGATAACCCAGTAGACATAACAGTGGTTGGGCTAGATTTGCTCCAAGAAATGGAAGAACAAATGATAAAAATACAGAAAAATTTAAAGGCTTCCCAAGATAGGTAGAAAAGCTATTCTGATAAGAGCATAACTCACAAGGAATTTAAAGTGGGTGATCATGTATTCTTGAAAGTGAAGGCCAACAAAAGTTCCCTGAAGTTGGGAAACTGTTCAAAGTTGGCATCTTTCTATTGTGGGCCATTTGAAATCCTAGAGAGGATTGGTCCAATTGCTTATATGATTGTGTTGCTTGAATCTATGTATGTTGATAATGTATTCCATGTTTCATTACTAAAGAAATATATACCTGATGCTAATCATGTTATTGATTGGAATGTGATTTAGGTGGAGCAGGAAAATGCTTTTCAAGTGCATTCGGTACACATTCTAGACCAAAAAATCAAACATCTCCGGAATCGATCCATGGGGCTTGTAAAGGTCCAATGGACCTTGTATGGTCCTGAGGATGCTACTTGGGAGAATGAGGATGCAATGTGGGTAGAATACCCACATCGTTTTGAGGATTTTTGAAATTTTGTTGTATATGGGTACATGATTCACTGAGGACAGTGCATAAATAACAGGAGGGGATTGTAATATCCCTATGCTGCACCCAATTGTAATGTAAATGAAAATGTACTTAAGGTGGTGAGTTGTTTTGATATCATTTTTGTGTGCACCTTTCATGGCATAGTGCGCACTTGTACTGCATAGTAAAATGAGGAAGTGTGCACATTCTAGGATACCACGCGCAACATCTTAAATGCGTGTGATTGTGGGTCCAGCGAGCCTTTGTGTATATGCTATGTTTATAGGATGGTGAGATAGCTATTATACGCTAGGATGCTTATGTTTGGATTAGGCCTAGGAGCCTAGATGTTAAAGACCAATGTGCCTATTTTTGTATATGTCTCATAGTTAATATAAGGTACATCACTGCATAGAGACCGGCCATGATAAAAGAGATGGGGGACTAAACTCGACTAGTTAGGGAAAGGGAGGGGCCTAAAAGCTAAGGAAAAGGATAAGATAGGGATCTTAAGAAAAAAAGGAATATTATATTAATATTTCTTAAATCATAAAGTATAGATAGTTATTTTATCCTAAGTTCTAAAGTTGCGGACAAGTGGGCCAAAGTAGCTCCTAACATGACAAGTGTCAGGTTGGGGACATGCATACATATTGTTGGGAGTTAGTTCATTTCCTATCATCTTTTCCATCATTTAGGCATCATTCATCCAATATTCCATGACCATTCACACCATTTAGATATACTCATACCTTCATGTCATTGTACCTAAACCCGTATCCATAGCTATTTTGTGTCGATGTATCTAGTTAGCTTGGGAGATGGACTGAAGAAGCGGGTTGTTAGGCCCATGGCATATTGAAGAGGTGGGTTGTTAGGCCCGTGAGCAATTATCTAGGTGAGGGAATGGTTGGGGATTTATTTCCTGAAGGTGATGAACTGCAACTACAATGCTCTGAGACTTCCTATTCGGCTTGTTGCTGAAGATCAAAAAGGAAGTGGGCCAGAAGAAGGACTGTTGAGAAGAGAAGGGGAAAACTTCCTGGGTGGGACAGATATGTGGGAAATGAGGGACTGTAGGTTGTTAGTTTGAGTTGGAACCTGAGACAAAGTCTTTCCTGTTGTCTATGAGCCTTTAGCCTATTTAGGAATCCCTTTACCTGGGTGGATTTTAGTCCCAGATCGGGGGTGAATCACTGTTGAGAGTGATGAAAATTGTGGTCTAAGGCTGGAAGGTTCGTGGAAGGTCTGCACACATCTGGCGACATTCTTACCAAGATAAGTGCCAATTGTGTGATAAATTTACATGCTGCATTGTTATTTACGTGCTTATTTTTATGGGTTATCATATGTGCGGTTATAACTGTGTTTATTTGCATGGGTATTTCTTGTATATAATGCATGTATATGTTTACTATTATTTCAGTGTGAATATGTGTATTTATAGATGTATTTGTATGTTTATGTTTTATATATAATCCTTCCACAAGAGTTCTGTGTGTATATATTTTAATTGCATGCAGCTCGAAAAAATTTATGTGGCATAGCTCAGTTGGATGCTGGGTATGTTATAGTTTGTTCTACAGAGAGAACAATAAGATTTCTCTGGCATAGCGTGGCCCGACATAGATGGTCGGGGAAATTACAAGCTCTTTGACTTATTTTACCTTTTGGGGCTTCAATCCAACATATGAGGGTCCTCCAACTTCATAAGGCCATAACTCTCAAACCATGAGGAGTTATGTGACATTCCACATACCATCAGAAATGGCATGACAAACACTATCCACCTAGGATAGTTTCACCAACAACTTCACTGATATTCATCTCATTATTCCATATATATAATCATGGGTTCTCCATCCACACTTCAAGGATAAATCAACCGTAAAGTGTCTTCCCATGAGGGATTTCACCATAAGGGGACCACTTTGGAGTTCATCCATTTGTGCACCTTATCAACCATGATAAGACCATTACATCAATCCAACTATGCATCATGTATGAATGACAACTCATTGATCCA
>CBVK0102856175.1:0-14004 GCA_900067695.1 Picea abies
TTACATTTGACATCAATCATCAATCAATTAATCTAATCAATCAATCATTTTACATCAATCAATGAAATCAATCAATCAATCAATCAAACCATTGGCATCAATGACAACCTGATCCAACACCTTTCCTTTCCATGACATGCCTTTCCAAGCCATACCATTTCCATGCCATGCCTTGCCTTGCCATTCCATGCCTTTCCTTGCCATTCCATGCCATGCCTTTCATTTCCATCCCATGCATTTCCATGCCATACCATGAAATTCCTTGTCTTTCCTTGACTTTTCATGCCATGACATGCTATGTCGTGCCATGCCATGCCATGTCATTCCATGCCTTGCCAAGCCATGCCATGGAATGTATTTCCTTTCCATGACATACCTTCCCATGGCATGGCATGCCATTGCCATGCAATTTTCATGCCTTTCCAAGCCAATAAATGATATTAACTAAGTTCAAACAAGTCAATGGGAAGTCCCAAACACCAAAAATCAACAAGGAAACTATAGTTGTTATAAAACTTGTGATTAATATGTTTAACTTCAACAATATGACAAGTTACAACGGGACAAATATAACGACCCTTAAAAAAATTAATCATGCAATGAAATGGGGTTGAAAATGCAAGCCTGAACTAGGGTTTAGATAAAAAAAATGCTTTCTAAAATGGAATATTGCACATAACAACCCTAGAATATTCAAGACATCAATCCCTAAAGGGATGAAAATTATGATAGAAATGTAATAAAAGGTGTCAAGGTGTATTCTAATGGTGAAAGATGATAATTAAACCCTATATGTCAAGATAACAAGGCTGGAAATTGATGGTAAATCCTAATCTAACCACAAAAATTGAGGGTTTCAAGGCAAACTTAATTCAATAAGAATACAATATAACATGCAATATCACCACTTTGATAAAATTTTTATCTAATACATTCAAGAAATAACCATCAATGATTTAAAAAGAGCACTTACTAGGTAAAGCAATGATCATCCATGAATTCCTAACCATAAAATCATCCACTAAACTTGAAACACAGATATAAGGTATCTTTATAGTTTTGAAACATGAATTATCATAATTAATAGGATTTACATAGAATGGTATGTTACTAAATAGGATTAAGTTCCATAATTATGGTGTAGTCTCATTATACTATGGATCTGTAATGCCTTTCCTTCGCATGACTTGTCATGCCATGCCTTTCATTTCCTTGCCTTCCCATGCTATGTATTTCCATAGTAGTCTCATTATACTATGGATCTGTAATGCCTTTCCTTTGCATGCCTTGTCATTCCATGCCTTTCATTTCCTTTTCTTCCCATGCCATATATTTCCTTGCCTTGCCATCCCTTTCCTTTCCTTTCCTTGCCATGTCATTCCATGCCTTTCCTTTCCATGCATTTCCATGTGATGCCTTGCATTTCCTTACCTTTCCTCGCTATGCACTACCTTTCCTTTCCATGCCATCCCATTCCATTCATCGCCTTGAATTTACATGCCATTCCTTGCCTTTCCTTTCCATTCCATGTCATGCCTTGCCTTTGCATGCCTTGTGATGCAAACCCCCTACCACTCCCAGGGTCTGCTTGACCTCCCGATAAAGGATCGATCAATTCTGGAGTTGGATCAACTCTTAGGCTCTTACTGAACCCAAATTTTAAGTTACATATGCCCTCCTTAATTCTCTGTGAGGGTTATTTTAAATCCACAGGCGCTTCCTTGGCACTCTTTCCCCTTTGAAAATAATTTAAATGACATGCACTAGCTCCCTCCGCTAGGTCCCTTTCCTCATACGACCTTGGGTTGTGTCCTAGGACTTAACCTAAAAGACGCTAAGATTCGGGCTTTGGGATTAATGACAACCTACGTTCTCCTCCAAGCTCCCAGAGTGATATACCCCCCAAATCTCAGTATTTTTCCATGTTTACACCTCTAAATCGATGGTCAGGATGCGTCCTCGTCTCCAGCTTTAGATGACCTATGGCCTACTCTCCCTTCTCCCCTTACTCCCAAAGTGATTTGTCTCCAAATAGAACGATTTGTCAACGCTTGTCCCTTCCGTGATCAACGGTTGTGGTGAACTCCAACCATAGGGATTTGTGGGTTTTCCACCTTTGCACAAGCCTTTCCTCGAAGTTCCTTTCCTATGAACCTCATGGATATGTTGACACCTATTGGCTATGGGCTAGTGGTCACAACTGCTTCGCTCCTTCAGAACTTCAACTATCATGACTCCCTTTCAATCATTTAAACCTTTGAATGCACTAAGTGCCGAAGGACCCTGATGACTATCCTTCACACAACTGTCTCATATTGGATAGTCACTAGCTCCCTAGAAATATCCCGTAGGATATTCACCATCGATTTCTTAAAACTCTTCCCTTTAAAGGATCATGGTCACTGCCCCTTTGGAGATTAAACTTCTGAGGTATACGAAAACTTTGTCTTCCCTCTGTGCGCTCGTTATGCACTGTAAAATGTTTGGACTTAGGGAATTCCTAAGTATCCCTCCTCGACATTTCTGGTTTCTATCTCTCCTTATCTTAGGTTCTAGAGGTATATGAGACCTGTGCCTTTTCTTTGTGCACTCTTTTCCAACTTTGGACATTCGGACTTTGAAAACCTTCTAAGTCTTTTCTCCTCAATTCTCCAATCACTATATCCCATGATCGTGTTCCTCTAAGGTCTTAGAACCTTGGGTGCACACCTTGCGACCTTGGAAATTATGCAACAAGCAACTGTTCTCCCCTTCACAAAAGTATGAGAACAACTTGGCCTACCCACTCCTTGTGTGGCTATGTGCTTCTTCTGCACTACTACTATCAAAGTTTTGATGTTATCTCTCCTGATCTTCTCTGATTTAGACTTAACTCTATCAACACACTCTTTGCAGACAAATATGCACTTCTTGCATGAGCTCTCAGAAGAGAAACAATTGAAAATTATTCTAATTCTACATATTAATGTATTTAACCACAAAATGCATTTATAAGTAAGAACAAATATAAACAAAGAATTTAAATGAATGAAAATCCTACCATTCATTCAACTAAACACAGTAACAACAACACCAAACATTTCAGTCAAAGATTCTTTGTTCTATTCATTCAAGTGATAAAACATACATACATATACGCAGTTCTCCACTACTCCTTCAACAAACTTGTACAATGTTCGTTGTCTCACAACAACAACAACAACTCTCTCTCTCAATAAAAACTCTTTCAAAATGAGTAATAACCCCCACTAATGAAAAAGGAAATAAATTATATAGATGAAGGGGATTTTCGAGCCTTCCCTCCTTCCTACCTACTACTCTGATATCACATTAATGAACATTTACAAACAAATCAGAGCTAAGATAGAGATATGTACAAAACATCTATACATCAATGAGAATACAATTTGAAAAGATATTTTGGGGATGACCTTAGCCTCCATAAATTAATTACATTTATTTTCATTAAATTTAAATTCAAAAAGGGTGTGCTCTCCTTTGTAGTCCAAATCATCTTCATGCATGCGCTAGATGATGTGATTTACTCCAACTTGTACTCCTTTTAATGCCGATGTAAATGCTCCTGCATCATACTCCTCTAGATAAAAATTCATGGGCCCCTACACTGTCTTTCCTTGCTTCAAAATGTCTTCTTCAATTACCCAGTTGGCATTTTCTTCTGGATGGCCTTTCCACTTCACAAGGCATTCAAAATAAGTTTTTCTTCTGATCCTTTTGTATATTCTTTGATCTATGATTTTATCCATCAATGGATTCTCTGCTAGATGAATTTGTTTCTCCCATCTTATTTCCTTCTGATCATTTGATACTCCTATTTCATATTCCCTGTAAGGATACAAGTATGCAACATTAAAAATGGGCAAGATTCCCACATTGTTTGGTAGCTCAATTTCATAAGCATTTACTATGAATTTTTTGAGGATCTGGCATGGTCCTATATTTTCCTTTTTTCATTTTTTTATATGTTCCCCTTGGGAACCTTTCCTATATCAAGTGAGATAAAATCTAATCTCCCACTTCAAATTGAATCTCTCTCCTATGCTGATCAAATATTTCTGTGTACTTCTTGATGTTTCCTTGTAGCTGCTCTTTGACCTAGTCATGAAATCTCTACAGCAAAATCTTCTGCTCCTGCACTTCTGAACTCTTTTTGTCCCAAATATCTCAACTTCGATATCCCCCTTGGGTGCATTCCATACACTATCTATAATGGAATTTTTCATGTGCTCCTATTTGGTGAATTGCAGTATGCAAGATGCTTCAAGCAGAATTTGATCCCACTAACTGTTATGCTCAGTGACTAAGATCCTCAACAAATTCCCCAAAATTTTGTTTACCACCTCAGTCTGCCCATCTTTCTGAGGATGATATGTTGAGCTGAAGGAAAATTGTGTCCCAAATTTCTTCCACAATGTTCTACAGAAATGACCAACAAATTTGGTGTCCCTATATGATACAATGCTTATGGGAAATCCATGTAATCTCGCAACTTCTTTGAAAAACATATTGGCTATGTGTGTAGCATCATTTGTCTTTTAGAATGATATAAAGTGTGCCATTTTGGAAAAATTTTCAACTACCACAAATATGGAATCACTTCCCCTCTAGATTTTTTGTAATCCCAACACAAAATCCATGCTGATAACATCCCAAGGTCTATCTGAAATAGGCAATGGATGATAAAGGCCAGTGTTATGTTGTCTTCCTTTTGCATATTGGAAAATTCTCCATTTTTTCACAAATTTATTTACTTTGGATCTCATACCTAGCCAATAGAATGAGCTACTCAACAATGAGAATGTTTTATCATGGCCAAAATGTCATGCTAGGCCTCCACTATGCTTCTCTTTCAATAAATTTTCTCTCATTGAGAGCCTTTTTGTATGCACAATTTTCTCCCTTTGATCAACAGTCCATCCTGAATCAAATATTCCATCCATGGGCTTCTATCCCTTAGTAAAGGATTTTCATAGGCTTCATAATCTTCTTTGAAGTCTGCATCTTCACCATACATTTCCTTAAGGTGTTCAAACCCCAAGGTTTCCACTTTGAATTCCTACATAATTAAACACCTCCTGCTCAAAGCATATGCAACTTTGTTTGCACTACCATAAACATGTTTAATAAAAAAAGTGAAATTCTTCATGAATTCTACCCACTTCAAATGTCTCTCATTTAGATTCTCCTACCTGGTTATGAACTGTAGAACTTGATTATCATTATACAACACAAAATCTTTGGGAATGAGATAATTCCTCCATTTCTTCAAGGCTTGAATCATTGCATAGAATTCTTCGTGATATGTGGAGTAATTTTTCTTGGTATCATTCAACTTCTCATTGAAATATGCAACAAGTCTATTATCCTGACTTAAGACTGCTCCAATTGCTACTCCACTAGCATCACACCTTACCTGAAATGTCTTCCCAAAATCTGGAAGAACCAAGATCGGTTGTTCTGTGATTTTATCCTTCAATATCCTCAATCTTTTCTCAACCTCTTCTGTGCACTTAAAATATTTATGTCTCTTCTTCACAATGTCTAATATTGGTGCACATATGCCACTGAAATTTCTAATGAATTTCCTATAGAAAATTTCTAATCCATGGAAGCTTCTTACCTCAAATATGCTCGTTGGTGATGGTCAATATTTGATATCTCTCACCTTTTTTGGATCCATCTTCATCTCATTTGAAGAGATCACAAAACCCAAATATATGAGTTTTGTCTTCATAAAGGATGGCTTCTTTAAATTTATCAACAAATTCTCTTGTTGCAACCCTCTCATCACTAATGTCAAGTGTCTCAAGTGTTCTTCCTCAGTTTTACTGAAGACTAATATATAATCCAAATATATGATGACAAATTTACCTATGAATTATTTAATTACTTCATTCATCAACCTCATAAATGTGCTCGCGGCATTTTATAAGCCAAATGGAATAACAAGACCCTCATACAACCCTTCATTTGTTTTGAATGTTGTTTTTCATTCATCTCATTCTTTCATTCTTATTAGATCATAACCACTTTTTAGATCTATCTTTGAAAAATAATTTGTTCCACTCAAGAAATCCATCAAATCATCCTTTCTGGGTAAAGGAAATATGTACCTGATAGTGATATTGTTTATGGCTCTGGAATTTGTACACATTCTCCATCCTCCATCCTTATTTGGACTCAATACAATTGGCACTCCACATGGGATTAATCTCTCTCTTACCAAACCCTTTTCTAACAGATATTGGACCTAATTATTGACCTCTTCATTTTCTTGAGGTGTCAATCTATATGGTACATTGTTTGGCAAGCTTGCTCCTGGAATAAGGTCAATGTGATGATTGTTGCTCCTAATGGGTTGAAATGAGAAAGGTAACTTATCCATTATTATATAAGAAACATTTCCCAGAATCTCCTGAATTTCTTCAGGTAGATCATCCTTAGTAGTACTGGTAAGGATGACTCTAGGATTCCTCACTACAACAAGCTGCATGTCTTGTTATTTCTTGACTTCATTCAAGAGATCCTTCCCACTCATGAAAATTATATTTGTGTTGACTTCTTCCTTCACCTTCTTATCCTCGATTAGAAACAACATGTGTGTTTGTCCATTCTTCTCTAGGGTGTAAGCTTTTTTCCTCCCATCATGTATGACATTTCTTTGAAAATGCCATGGTCTTCCCAATAAAACATGGCAGACATCCATGAGAATTACATCACACAAAATATCATCCTTGTATCCTCCTATTTTAAATTCAACTTGACATTGTTTATTTACCATTACTTGGTGTCCTTTTTGAGAACATGAAAAATTATATGGATTTGGATGTGCATTTGTTTCCAGCTCCATCTTTTCCACCATCTTCGTGGATACCGGATTATCAGTGCTCCCACTATAAATTATCACCTTGCAAACTCTGTCCTTGGTCTTGCAAGTAGTCCTATGTAGATTGTTTCTCTGTACTGGTGCTTCCACCTCCTTCTATGGTTTCAATAGAATTTTCCTCATCATGGGGGATCTTCCATCTTCAATAGCTTCTGCCTCAACATTCCTTCTTTGCACTTCAGAAATGTGAGCTTCTCCTTATTTTGTATCCTTCTTTTTCTTGAGGCATTCTCAAGACATATGCCCTATCTTTCCACAAGAATAACATTTCACCTTTCCTCCTCTACCTCTTCCTCTTCCTCGAGGAAAATAATTCCTTCCACCATATTGTCTTCCTTGGGAAATTCCTCCTCTCTCTGTGTGACTGTGAAAATTGCCAGTCTCATCTTTGGTCTTCTTGGCCTTGTCATGTACAATTCCCTTACCTCTGTGTGGGATTTCTCCTCTGCCTCATTGGCTTTCCTTCTTGGCCAACTTCTCTTCTTCTTTCATGGAAACCTTATAGTCATCTTCAACTGTGCTCATAGTCACAATGTTGATTTCATCCTGGATTTCATATCTTAGGCTTTTAATGTATCTGGAAAACTTCTCCTCATCGATTTCATGATGTTCAACTCTAACGTTCAACTTATAGAACTATTATGTATACTCTTTTATTTTCAAACCCTTTTGTCTCAGGTTTTGTATTCTCCTAAACAAATTTATTTGATAGTCTTTGGGTATGAATTTATCATTTAGCTTGGCTACCATTATGTCCCATATTTTAATTTTTTGTTTTCCTTTTCTTCTTCTGTCAGCCTATAGTTCATCCCACCACAGTGTTGCATGCCCTTTTATTATTGTGACAACATGTTTTACATTCTTCTCATCATCAAATTATTCATAGTCGAATTATTTATCCATCACTCTTATCGAGTTCGACAGTTCTTCGACATCTAAATTTCCTTCATACATTGGGATTTCCATTTTTTTCTCTGGCTCCCATTTTTACAACTTCTCTCAGAAAACCTTCTTGTAAAACATCTTATCCTGCAGCTCTTTCAACTTCCATCTCTTCACTTTCGGCTTCATTAATGTCACCTGCATCTGGTGCTCTTTTATGTGTAGTCTCCATGTCATATAGCCTTGCAAAAAGTCTCCTTATTTCTTCCTCCATTGTTAGATTTGTCACAATTCCATCCCTATGTCTTCTTGGTGGCATGGTGCCAAGTTTTATTCACATAGAGATTAAATTATGGCTCTGATACCACTTGGCACAAATCCCCTACCTCTCCCAGGGTCTGCTCGACTACTTGCTCAAGGATCGATCAATTTCAGAGTCAGATCAACTCTTAGGCTCTTACTGAACCCCAATTTTAAGTTACACAAACCCTCATTAGTTCTTTGTCCAGGTTCTTTGAAACCCGTGGGGGCTTTCCTGTCACTCTTTCCTCTTTGAAATAATTTAAGCGACAGGCTTTAGCTCCCTCCTCTAGGCCCCTTTCCTCATAAGACCTTGGGTTGAGTCATGGGACTTAACCTAAAAGGCGTTAAGATTCAGGCTTCGAGATTCTGGACAACCAACGTTCTCCTCCAAGATCCTAGAGAGATATACCTATGAACAACCAATATTTCTCCATGTTCTGACCCCTAAATTGACGGTCAGGATGAGTCCTTGTCTCTAGATTTAGATGACCTCATGCCTACTCTCCCTTCTCCCCTTACTCCCAGAGTTCTCTATCTACGAATAAAATGATCTATCAACAAATGTCCCTTCCGTGATCAACAGTTTTGATGAGCTCCGAGCTTTGGACTTCGAGGTTTTTCCACCTTTGCATAAGCCCTTCTATGAAGTGCCTTTCCTTTGAATCTCATGGATATGTTGACACCTGTCGGCTGTGGGAGAATGGTCATGACCTCTTCTCTCTTTAGGGAATTCATCTATTTCATCTCCCTTTCATTCCTTTAAACCTTTGAATGCACTAAGTGTCGAAGAACCCTGATGAATATCCTTCACACAACTGTCTCAGATTCGATGGTCACTAGCTCCCTGGAGATATCTGACAGGATCTTCACTGTCGATTTCCTAAAAATATTCCCTTCAAAGGATCACAGTCACTTCCCCTCCCGAGCTTAACCTTCTGAGGTATATGAAACCTCTATTTTCCCTCTATGTACTCCTTCTGTGTTGTAAAATTTTTGGACTTAGGAATTTCCTAAGTATCCCTCCTTGACACTTCTAGTTGCTATCTCTCTTGAGATTAGGTTCTATAGGTATATGAGACCTTCACCTTTTATCTGTGCACTCTCTTCTAACTTTGGACGTTCGGACTTAGAAAACCTTCTAATTATTTTCTCTTCTATGCTTCGATCACTATCTCTCCTGAGGTTGTTCCTCTAAGGTTTTAGAACCTTGGGCTCACACCTTGCGACCTTAGAACCTCGGAAACAATCAATTATTCTCCCCTTCACAAAATTCTAAGAACGACTTTTCCTGCAAACACCTTGCGTGGCTCTGTGATTCCTTTGCACTACTGCTATCAAAGTTTCAATGTTATCTCTCATGATCTTCTATGAGTTAGACTTAACTATGTCAATGCACTCCTTGCAGAAACATGTAAACTTATTGCATGAGATCTCAGAAGATAAACAATTGAAACTTATTCTAATTCTACTTATTCATGTATTTAACCACAAAATTCATTCATAAGCACAAGAATAAATATAAATAGAGAATTTAAATGAACATAAATGATGCATGAGAATCGCTCCAACCCAGTGACGCGCCAGCTAGAAAACACATTCAAGTTCACATTTAAGGAGGAAGAGGGTCCAACTCTCATTTTAAATTTCAAATTGTATTTAATACAACTAAATATTGTAAGGATTGAAGAGCAAAAGCCATGTTGTTGTGTAGGCAAGAGTTGGTGTCTCCTTTAATGGTTGACATGATCATGAGATCTAGATTTGATTCGGACTAGATAGCCATTGAATTGTAATTAATGAGAGTGGGCAGATGGAGGGAAAGGATCGAGGAGCCCCTCTTTTTTAAAAGATATTTGTATCTTATTTTCATTAAAGAAGTTAGGAGAATAGATGAGAAGAGAGGACAGAGGCGAGACTCTGTTGCATTCTGAGCTCACACCCATTGTAAACAAACATTATAAGATTAATATAAAGAGAAGTTGTTCCTATATATGTGTTTCTATGCGTTTTATGAATGTTAATGATGTGTTCATTTATTTTGTAGATGTATGTTAGGTTCCATCTACCCGGATAGGTAGAATTCTATGTCTATGGGTTTGTTAAATTGTTTCTAGGTTCTTTAGGCTATGTAAGAAGTGAAAAATAGGAAATTAGGAGTTTTGTAGCCAGCACAAGGAGTGTGCATATGAATCTCTCTATCGAGTTCAGAGGAGAATGTGCTAGGTGAGAACACCAGGATATTTTTTAGACTCAAGGGGCCTTAGAGTTACTGAACACTCTAAAGGGAAGACTGTGTAAGAGAAGCCACAGGTAGAAAAAACTATTGAAGGTTTTGTGGAGCTCTCTTAGGTGGCCATTGAGCAAGTGCAAAGAGTGAAAAAAGTGAGCTATGTTTTTAGTTCAAATAAAAGAGAAGTGTCAAGGAAGACGTTTGCATATTTAATGAACACTATGTGGCTCAACAAGCAGTGATTGAGAATAAGTTGCCAAGAGGGCACTTATATCTCTTTGACAAGAAGACGAGACATAGACCTTTGAGGTCCAAGCAATTGAAGCTCAAGGAGGAACATAGTTTATGAACACTCTGGAGGAAGAACCATGCAAGGAGTGCACTAGGCCAACTCTTGGATGAAGTGTTGAAAGACAACCAGTTGAAGGCTAGTCAACGTGCAAGGAGTGCACACATAGAGAACTTGTTTTAAGTTCACAAGCTCAGGAGAGACAACTTCTTCAGAACGCAGACGAGACCAAAGTTATTGAGCTCGTAGAGGAATCAAAGGTTGAGGCCTTTGAAACATTGGAAATTTTCCAAGTCAGGGAGAAATTGTAGGATTAGGAGGAGGAGCGACATCAACCTCTAGATCAGCTACAGAGGATGAAATATGGACCATTGAATCTCACATCTAGACACACAGGAGAAGCAAGCAAGAGGATACAAATCTTAGCCGCTAGGTTTGGGAGTGCGTGGACCAACAACCATTGGATATGGGGAAGGTGCATGAGGTCTAAACCCTCTGAATTTGCACAGGAGAGCTGAATTGCGAAGTCTTGAAGTATTGAAATCATCAGAATCATCCATCAAGATAGGCCATGTGGCGAGAGATCAACATTTCACTGACTCGTTGAGTGGAAAGGTCAAAGGGAAGAGTTGTGAGAATTCGCGAAGCCCGAGTTCTCTATTTGATCATATTCGTTGATCAAAGAGAGAGTGTGGACCATTGATTGTCCAGGGAAAACACAGGATATCGGGGATCAGGAGAAGGGAGGTGAGAGATCCTCCAACTTCGCAAAACACAAAGTCCCAATACAAAAAAGGGATATCTAGACTGTTGGATTGCGGGGATTGTGGACCGTTGATCTGGTGAATGAAAATCTGCAGTTCAGGTTTCAGAAGGATGAACATGAAAACTTCACGAGGCGTGACGTCGCGAAATGAAAAATCGTGAAGTGCTTGAGAGTTGAGCCCCAGGTCATAGCGAGGGGTCATATGGATGGAGGATAAGGGAGGAGCTATCCAGCACTAGGCTCCCATTCGGAATTTCAGAGGTTGGGAGATTCAGGGTGATTCACATGAAAATACATGACTCGTGAAATCATTTGGATATGCATGTGGTCACAGCCAGTGGTCATGGGGAGGAAGATTGCGCCTGGTTCTTATTGGCACAGGTAAAGTTTCACATAAGGAACTATGGATAATTGTTTCATGGAGGTTCAGTTGGAACCCAAAAGAGCTTCTTCAAGTCAAATATTTGGAACGATCCTTCACCGGGAGGTCGGTAGACCCTGTTGAGGTAGGGGGGATGCGTCAGAGTGGTATCAGATCGTGATTTCGGCTGTAGATTTCAGGCGGAATAGAAGAAGAAAGGAAGAGTGTTGATGCTCTGCACATGATTTTTGCAAGGTGTGCAATAAATGGTAGACAACTAGGTGGGTTGATCTTGAAGGACCAATTGCATTCTTGAAGGTAGAGAGATGGCTACTACAAAATAGAAAAGTGGTCGAGGTGAATACCACTAGCATAAAAGAAAACCAGATATCGATCTGGAGCTCATAGAGATAAGAGCACAGATGGAGAAGCTTACATTAAAATTGCAGTAGGATGAAAAAGTGCATTAGGTGTATGAGTGGCCCATGAAGAAGAAGGTGAAGTGGCTAGTCAAGAAATTGTTGGCTAGAGGACAACAACAATTGTTAAAGAGATGGCTGAGGTATTTTGAAAACCTTAGGGAAACAAAGGAAATGGTTCACATTTGTGAGCTAGAAGGTGGGAAGAGTCTCAATGATGATGAGGAGAAGAGATTAGAGAAGGGTCTCAGAAACTACCAGGTGGGCAATGAATAAATTTTAGGTTTCCAGGTGGGAAATGAAGAGGGATCATTGGGTCTCATAGACTACGAGGTGGGAAGAGAATAAATCCCAGATTTTCAGGTGGGAAAGGGAGAGAATATGAACTCAACTAAGAGTTCATATCAACAAGGAATGTTGATAGGGGAGGATCAGAAATGCCTTCTGATCATTGGAGGAATTGAGGTATTCCTACCAAATATCCCAGTTGAGGCCAAACCATATGTTGTAGATGAAACAACAGAAGAAAGACAACTAGTAGTGACTGTCATAGAGGAGGAAAGGGAACAAATACTGAATTTTTCCCAAGCAGAAGAAGAGGAGCAAAAAGTTGAGTTTATCACTCCATGGGAGAAGGAATTGAACATGTTGGAGGATTGGTTGAACAATCCAAAACCAGAAGATGATTGCCAGGAGACATTCATGCAGATCATGGGAGAATATCATTCGGCATAACTGCTCAGAGATTTCATCCAAGAAGTTGAACTGGAGATGACTACAACACTGAATCATGCAACAGAAGATGAAGCCGAATTCTAGTCTGAGGAGCAGCTGGAGGAAGCTGGAGTTGAACCAACACAAGGAAAAATGGCAGAAGCTAATCTGTCAGAGAAGGTGAATGAGTAGGTCAGTCAAGAAGAGACTGTATAATTTGAGTCTACAGTAGAGTGGTCGGTCAAGGCCATAGAGGAAGAAGATAACATAGGGATCGAGTTGATCTACCCATTGCCAAGGAGAAGCTACAGTAGAAAAAGAAGCATAAGGAGACCCAACCATTTGAGCATTTGAGGATATAAGAAGGCTGATGTTGAACTAATCACAAGGAACTTCCAGTGAGGAGAAGCTGAACAAAAGGAAGCCTGCAAGAGAAATAGGGAATCAACAATAGTAGTAGCAAAGAAGTGGAGTAGATGGATAGCTCCAAAGAACAGTTTGGGATCCAGGTGGATTTCAGCAGAGATGGGAAGCTCATGAGCAGGAGCTCATAAATTTTTCGTAGCAGTGGAGTATGATGTAGGAGCATCGCTCCAACCTAGTGACACGCCATCTAGACAACACATTCAAGCGTGCATTCAAGGAGGAAGAGGCGCCAACCCTCATTTTAAATTTCAAATTGTATTTTATACAATTAAATATTGTAAGGCTGGAAGAGAAAAATCCATGTCGTTGTGCAGGTAAGAGTTGGTGTCACATTTAAAGGTTGACAGGATGATGAGATCTAGATTCGATTTGGACTAGACAACCATTGAATTGTAATTAATTTGAGTAGGTAGATAGAGGGAAAGGATCGAGGAGCCCCTATTTTGTAAAATATCTTTGTATCTTATTTTCAATAAGGAAGTTAGGAGATTAGATGAGAAGGGAGGAGAGAGTCGAGACTCTGTTGCAGTCCGATCTCACACTGATTGTAAACATACATTCTGAGATTAATATAAAGAGCATATTTTCCTGCATATGTGTTTCTGTGTTTTATGAATGTTAATGATGTGTTCATTTATGTTGTAGATGTATGTTAGGTTCCATCTGCAGGGATAGGTAGAATTATCTATCTATGGGTTTGTTAAATT